>JAQGBZ010000355.1:0-65195 GCA_034687125.1 Neelides folsomi
CCTTCACTTTTCGGAATTCCGTTCCGTTCCGATTCCGATAGCCTTCACTTTTCGGAATTCCGTTCCGTTCCGATTCCGATAGCCTTCACTTTTCGGAATTCCGTTCCGTTCCGATTCCAGTGGCCCTTCACTTTTCCAAAATGCGTTCCGGTAGTTCCGGTTCCGTTCCGGCGCCCGGGTCTGGTACATAGGTAATATGGAATTGAGAGATTATAGAGTGCTCTCGGTTTTATTAAAATGTTATTACGTTAAAACAATTGAAAGTAATTTACTCATGTACTCAATATCCTATTATCATTGTACTCTTATACTTTTTTACAAAAATTACGTTGTGTTTTTGCATTAACATTAACTATTCACTATTTACGAACGTATATTACTTTCGATAAACGAGTGCATAAATAATGCTACCGGGTTTCTTTGTTTTACACTAGAAATGTTTTTTTTGATAAACCAGACATCTCGCCTATTATCTAGCGCTTCGGCAATTACAAATAATTACCTACATAATACCTACAAAGGTAGTACAAAATTATAGATGGTGTATTAATATTCGTATGTAATTCATAAATCATTATAAAAATCGCTAATTGTATTTGAATTTAAGATGCTCTTACAGTCAATGACTGAAATTCAAGATGAATTAAAATTGATTAAACTTATAGTTATATCTTATAAAATCATATTAATTACTAAAGTCATACAAATACAAAATAGGACTGATTGATTTTTATTGACTTAAAAAAGCTTCGCATACAAAATGTGAATAAAATGTGAATAAAAATATTTTGCTACATGAAAAAGTCTTTTTGCAATATTGTTGTAAACTTTCAACTTTACAACAAATAACATATAGGGAGAATATTCTTGGCACTGGCACTAGAGTCACTCGGAAGTTTTGAAAACCCCACACAACAGAGATATAAAAATTTCGTTTCAATTTTTGTTGAGGTGATTTAAGAAATCATTCTTCACCAGGATGATTGCCAACCTGATCCTCCATTTCCATTGCTCCATCCGGAGCTTGCTGGTTGCCATCCACTGCTTTTTTGCCAACCGTTGTTATTGTTGTTCTCCCATCCTCCATATCCACCATCTCCGCTTTTCCATCCTCCATTGTTTTGTTCCCATCCGTTGCTCTTTTGCCATCCTCCATTGTTTTGCTCCCATCCGTTGCTCTTTTGCCATCCACTGCTAGCTGGTTGCCATCCGGAGCTGCTGGATGATTTCCATCCACTGCTAGCTGGTTGCCATCCAGAGTTACTGGAAGATGATTGCCATCCACTGCTGGCTGGTTGCCATCCAGAGCTGCTGCTGGATGAATCCCACCCACTGCTTGCTGGTTGCCATCCTGAACTGGAGGACGATGATCCAGATTGCCATCCAGAATAAGCTGGTTGCCATCCAGAAGACTTTTGCCAGCCAGAGCTTGGCTCCCATCCGTTACTTTGTTGCCATCCGGATCGTTCCGGCTTCCAACCACTGGACCTTCCCTTGGACCATCCAATTGAAATCAACGGTCTCTTCCATCCTGATGACCATCCTACATAATTAAAATTGAAATTATTTTTAGTAAATTGGCCTTAAAAAATAAAAACCACGTTTATGAAAATATCGTTTAATATTGTAAACATTCAAAAAAATATTTTTACCTCCACTTGATCCAGACCATCCACCAGCGTATCGGCCAGCGTATGCGGTAGCGACAAGGAGTAAGAGAATCTACCAATAAAAGCAAAATGATAATTCGAATCAAAATTTTATTTTTGTTTTTTAGTTATTTTATAAGTATAGTAGGTTAAAATATTATAAAAATTATAATAAAAGCGAACATACCAAACACTTCATTTTAAAATCTCTTAGAGAGCTCTAAAGTGAAGTTGGAAGATCTTTAGTTGGAAGTGGCGTATGGGAACTGTAATGTGCCATTATATATAAGAAGAGAAATGTCAGCCTTGACAGGTGGGTCGTGGAAGTGTACGCTCATTTCTCTAGCTGACTAATTAAATCACACTGAATACAAATATGTGGAGTAAAGGATGTGAAGGGATGAAAAAGGTTGGTCAACCTTCTTTCCTATCAAATTCCCTTTTCCACTAAAAAGTTGTCAAGGGCGGTGAGAAGAAATCACTCTCTTTATGGTGCCTTCGACATTCACCGACGGTTCTTGGTTCATTAAAGACCTCCGCCCCCGCCAGTGCCTCTAACCCAAACTGACACAGAGGGAAAGAAGAAACACGGCATTGTACATTTTTATTTACATTTAAACCTTAACCAATCTACGAGCTCTGCGAACATTAACTAATTGATTCTTCCTTATTTATTGCCGGCTGTTCTTCGAATTTCATTCTTGAGCCTTGTATTTATTTTGTACAAGAAGATGCTTTTTCACAATAACAAACAGATTTTAAGGATAGACTTGCGGTTTTATGAGATTTTTCTTCAAAGGCATTAAACAAATTAATTTATTTAAGTGCAAGGCATCTTCATTATCAATAAGTAATCATATATCCTACGTTACCATTTATTTTTATTTACACATTAAAACTTAAAAGTGAGTCTGTTAGTATTTTCTCATTAATAACGACAATAATGAGCCACCATTATAGTTAACCTTAAGCCCATTATAACACCCATTTTCATATTAATTAATTTTTTAATGTGATAAGATATGAAGGATATTATAAAAATGTTCAAAATTTCAAAAGTACCTGAACATCCGCATTTAAATTAATCATCCATTCATGTACTCTAGTAATATGTAATTGCATACGGAACAAAGTTGTATTAATAAGAGTATACCATATGTAGAGTAGTATACCCATTCGTTTTATTGTTAGAACTTGTTAAAATAAATACAAATAATCGACACTTGTAATTTCTGTAATAGTAATGGTAAGTTAATTACACATAACATTATATACATTTTATTTTCAATTTTAGTAAAAAAAACAATGTAACAGTGTCAGTGTGATTAACTTTCATTGGCCAAATTAAAAATGCGATAAGCTCCATATGCTCACTTATGAAATTGAAAGCTGTATGATTAAACTATTTTTTATTTAGCTAATTCTACCGTGTCTTACTACCATTTTTTATCAAAGATTAAAGGGCCTTTTTAATTTTATTATCATTATGACAGATATCAAATGATAAACGCAACACTTTTTCTATTATGGAAATGAGACCAACAAGACGGTTATATTATGCAGAAGTCATTGAGAATTTTTAAACACAACCTCGTTGTGAACATACGTAGGTGCAGAGAAGTAATTAAGTGTAAAAAACTGATGGATAGTTGATTGAAATTTTGGCAATCAGGCAAGTAAATCGTATTTTAAGTGATAGTTTGTGGTAAGATCTGAGTATACGATTAATTCCTGTTCAATCATTTTGTGACTTTATTCACCTTACTTATTGATGCATAATTACCTCAATAAATATTTGAAAGGATTGTCCCATCCTTTTATGCTACACGACCACTTAAGATCTTATTCACATCTTACACATAGTGCATGCAAAGTCAAAGAGTCAGAAAGAATAATGAAGAATAATTTCATTTAATATTTTTCTAAAGGAGTGTAGCCGCAAGACCTTGCATTACCACATAAGCCACTCAATCCTTTAACATGAATTAATTTAATTAATGCCTTTGTATGACATCGATAGTTGTTCTAACGAGGATCTTCCTAGATCATTTTTTGTTAAACATGTAAGCTGTACAATTGTTTATAAAATACATACTTAAATAAAAATGAATGCTCCCCATACCCCATGATTATGATTAATAATAGTTGGATGGACGGCTTTTACTCACAAAGGACTCAAAATAGTAATGAATACATGTGATTTAAATGATAAAATGCATTACTAATGATAAATGTCTTTATTTGTGGAGATCAAGTTTTGCAGGACATTAAAAAACACTGTGCCGAAGAAACGTTTTGAATTTCAATGCAATAATTAAAACAGTTATTATGTATTTTAATAATTTTTATTAAAACACGTAAGATTCATTATAACAATATTAACGAAAAACAATTAATTAATTAGTACAAAATATATTTATTGAATAAATACATTCACACTTAAACTTACCAGAAAGAATCAATCATTTCATATACATATAAATAAAATCACTAAAACATTATAACGATATTATTAATTTGATAAAAATAAATTATGCTTATTAAGATAACATTGAATTAAGGAAAAGATTAAAAGGATTTAAAATAAGACCTTCCACTTCGGGCACCCGCTTGCCCGTATTTTTTTTGAGGAGATGAGTATTGTTGCTCATACTGCTGAGGTGGTTTATATTGTTGGCTGTATTGTTGTTGAGGTTGATATGGCTGCTGTCCGTACTGTTGCGGTGGTTGAGGATACATTTGCTGCTTAGGGTATTGCTGCTGCTCATATTGTTGAGTTTGCTGTGTATATTGTTGTTGGGGATATTGTTGAGGCTGATATTGCTGCTGTTGCTCGTATTGCTGTGGCTGCTGTTCATATTGCTGTGGCTGCTCGTACTGTTGTTGAGGCTGCTCATATTGTTGTGGATATTGCTGCTGAGGTTGTTCATACTGTTGTGGATATTGCTGTTGAGGTTGTTCATATTGTGGAGGTGGATATTGGCTATTTTGCTGTTGTTGGCCGTATTCCTGAGGTGGATATTGTTGAGGCGGAGGATAATAAGGAGTAATTGGAACGGTCAACGGTTCGTATCGGATCTCCCCATATTTCCTGAATCCGAAATGCGGGTTGACTTCGTAAGGCTCCTGTTCAAAAAACGACTTCCTGTCTTCTCCCGGAGTTTCGCCAGGTCTTCCGCCCACAACTATTCCTGCCGTCAGAACCTAATTACATCATATACACTTGTTTGACACTTGGATATTTAAAGGATTATGTGACTTACGAGAATCGCAAGGGGACCCTTCATCTTCTTCACGCCGCTCTGACTGAGAGAATTACTCGGCTGCGGAGTAGGATAGGGTCGTATTTATAAGGAACCCCACTGTCCTAATTCAGTCTTAGAAATCGGCCCAGTTTGCTCTTCTTCATTGTCTCGTCAACCACGGTCCTATTTATATTTTCCTTTACACCCAATCTCACTTTCGTCGTCCCTTTCGCTTTCACTCATTCGGTCAGAATATTTATGTAGAACCTAGGGGCCCTTATCGCATTATTGTCACTCAATCATTCCTCCTAATCCTCCTTTGGTTCCAAGATCCTCATTTCACTCACCTATTTATTTTCTCCAAATTCTAACTGCATAATTCATTCTAGTTTGAAGAGACTTATGGAGCGGTCTTTGTGAATGAAAACTATTCAAAGACATTTTATGACTCAAATTGTTGCTGTTTAAAATAACTGTTTGTTTTGCGGTGAAGTTTCATCTTTATTTAAACTCAATTTAATATTTATTGTATGATGATTACCGTGATCAACTATTATGTACACACATGAGCATTAGCTAATTATTATATAATTTATAAAATTATTTTGCGTTTAGGCATTTAGTATTATTGCTTATTGTAGTATATCGTAGTATTTTGTTAATTGCTTGACTTTTAATGAACAAATTAATAAATAATCTTTAATAAATAAGAAAATATTAATTATTTTAACTATACTGAATATTATCATAATGGTGTAGTGTACTATATAAGTGGCGTAATATAAAGTACACATTTATTATTAAATTTAAATACTCCGAAAACTCCGAATGCTTATTAGAACAAATGTTTATAAAATCATTTTAACACTTTACAATTACATAGTACTATATAATATTTTTTGGCAGAATATTCAACTCCAAACTGTAGTTAAAATAGAGACAAAGGATTTAAACACGTTTTATAAGTAATAAGTTAAGTAAATATAAAATTATTCGAAAGTAATTAAATCAAGTTAAAAGGGAAGAATTTCCCAAACTGGATTCATCATTATCTGCTGTATCGGAATGACTAAGGAGCGAATTTCCTTCCTCTTCTTCAAAGTCCCCTTCTATTTCTTGGTTAACAAGTACTCTGGAAAATAAAGAAAATTCATTTTCTTGAAAGCCCATTTGAGAAATTTCACCTTTGGTATGTAACATCCCGGCGAAAGGAAATTTTCTTAAGAATGTCAGCAATAGGGTCCCAATTCTCATAGTGTGAGAGGGCAGTAACGGCAAAAAAGGAAACGACCATTGGAATAGCTCCTATGTAAAAGAGCCCCGAGTAACTCACTCGATCCAAAAGAATGTCAGCTGCCATCGATAAAGGAATTGTGAGACTTATTGCCAGTGTGGCTATAAGTGAAGAAGTTAAAAAGCAGCCCCTTTAAACCAAAAGTCAATTTAAGTCAAATTATTTTATTAAAACCAATAAAAAGTTTTATTTTATGATCATAGGGTCATAAATTTCCACATTTGGTTATACAGCAATTATTTTAATGAATTACCAGAGCCAGAGGACTTCAGAAAATACTGTTCCGATAATACCATTTATAACTAGAAATAGCCATTGCCTCTTTGAAGGCCATTCAAAATGCTCCAATTCAGTATAATTGAAGAGAATGAATAAAGGCCACAAAAGTATTAGATTAAAAAGTCCTACAAAACCTGAAATTAAAAATGTTCAATATAAGTTAATTGAACCACCATTGTAAATCTAACATGGAACAAACGATTGGAAATGCTTATAGGTTGTAAATCTTATCCATATCTTACCAAAGAAAAGAGGAATGTCCATTTTATCTTCATGGTCCACTTTCTTCCTTAAGAAGACAAGGTAGGCCGCATAAAAGAAGGCACTGACTAGTGAAAAGACGGCTCCAAATGGAATTGCCTTATGCTCTACTCGAAAGTCTGACATGCTCACCACGACCTAATATAAGTACGTAACATGTTTTCAATCAAATAACTAGTATTTAAACATAATTCAGCATTAAAATGGAATATCCTATTAAATAATAAATATATTGAATAAGGGATAACTTACTACGCCAGCGATACTGAGAAGAACTGCTAGTAATTTAGACAGCGTAATTCTGTCTTGTACTACTGAAGGGAATATTGATGCGAGGACAAGAGTAAAGAGACTCGAAGACGATGAGAGAACATTTACAATCCCTACTTGTGTATGTGAGATTGCTAATTGGTACGTGTAATTAGCTACAAACCACTATAATAAACAAAAAAACTCTTACCAATCAATAACGAAATATAAAATATTGAATTGAAAGGTCACGTTTGAAGGTTCTTACCAAAAGACAAAATGTAATTGCCATATTTGCCGTTTCGGATATGCTAAGTTTATTTGCTAATCGATAAGCTAACTGCTCCGCTTGTATGGTTGCTTCATATGACATTCTGGCTAATATAGCTTCAGCGGCTTCTGATTCTGATAATTGACGAACCTAAAATGACAATTTAATGACAGTTATATTTACCATATCTCACTATGTTTTGTATAAATACAAATATAAAAAATATTTAAAAGTATGGATTACTAACACATATAAATCCAAAAAGCTATATTTGTCATACATATTGTGTGAAATCTAACTGAATTCGAATAGTATTGAGTAATAATCAATAACCATACCTCTGCCAATTTGTTAAATCTGACAGAACGTTGGTGTAGAGAATCATCGCTATCATTCCCCGAATTTGGCTCAAAGTTTGTAGGTATAAAAACCGACGGACTCTAAAGAATTGAAAAAAGAATTATATGATTGTAGTGTAATTAATAATTTGATGATAATACTTGAGTAAATATAGCTTAAATTTTATTCATACGAGAGTAGCATCATTGGCATTATCATCAATGTCCACTGCTTCATCAACTAAGGCTTCAGCCTCCGTTGCAATTAACTAAAAATTTATGTTTAATTAGACACAATTCAATGTTCAAAAGTTTGTAAAATATATAATATGTAAATTAGAATGGTAATTAGACAAATAATACATTAGAATTTACTGTGTATGTGTGATCCTCTCGCTTTACACATCTTTCATTCCAAGGAGTCCATAAGACAAATCCAACCAAAAAAATGAGAAACATTGACGTCTTAACATAGGTACTGAAAAATGGTTTGTCGAATTTCTCATCATGGAATATATACTGAAAAATATAAAAAAGTTAAAAATTATTTAAAAATTATACTGAAATAAAAATCGAGTAGAAATATTATAAAGATAAAAAAAATCACAGAAGAGAGTTCAGAGGAAGCAACCCAAATGACATCGACTAGAATCAAGACAAGAATTCCGAGGGTGAGTCTTTGTGTTGGTCCCAACATTGAAGCACTTCCTCCCCCAAATCCAACTTGTCCATTCTCCATTATTATTATCTCAAAAAGTTAAATATTTCAATTCGCATTATAAATCTGACTTTGTCCAGCCTTCAATTTGTAAAAAAATGACCTGAAAATATAAAAAAGAAAAGTTATTGGGGTTTCAATTAGCTTCTAAGAGTAGAATTTTTATAAATTCATCAATGCAGCTTCTTGTCATATTGAAGCTAACACTAATACAGACTAATAATTAAAGTTAACAATAAGTTAGCAATGTAAAAGCAAGATAAAATATGTCAATTTGGATTCAATATATATCCGTCTATGCTTCAAAAGTTAAAATCAATGACATCATTTATTGTATGAATAAAATGTTAAATATTGATTTTACATTATCATCATTTTTATGACTTTACCTGAAAAGAAAACTGTGACTGTGAAGATTGGTATTGCGTTGACAAGTCGTTTTATTGCGTGCTACCATTTGACAGCAAAATCGATTCTTATGAAAATTTCAATAGAAAGTAAGAAGAATAGAAAAGGACATTCCTTGAGTTTAATTTGTTTAAAATATGTCTTTGATAAATTAAAGTACTTTAAAGTTGACTGTAATGTTTAACACCCACCAAAATGAAACTAAAGTTTAATTTATAATTTAATATGGGATTATATTAATAATCTGTAATGACCCGCTTATCATTCTCTTATAATATCACAATGCAATGAATCTATCTAATGCTAAAGTGTAGAATAATTTAAACATCGCGGGGAACAGAGTGTATGCTTTATCCATATGAGGAGCAGCCATGGCCAATTCACCTTCATATCCAAATACGTGCATTTTAAGGTATATCTCGATTAACACGTTCTTCTTGGCCTAATGTGACTGAATTTCATTATCTACTTAAACCTTTAAAGTAAAGTTAAAGAGCGTAAACGACATCAAAGAGTATAAAGTGTGTAAACATCGGGATGACGTGAAAATTATCAATTGATTTGACTTTACAGGGCTGTTCTAAACATTTGAGTTTGGATATTTTAAAAATATGATTGATTGTGAAGTCCAACAAGGAAAAAGATGTGAAATTATTTAAGCTTTAAAAGATATTATAAATTGATCTTTATAATCAACTTATTTTAATCTGGAATTCAACTATACATCGGTTATCTACGTCTCCTTTAGAAAATGATCGTAAGAACTTTACACGTGATTTGAATGTTTCATAAGGATGAATTGATGAATGGAAATCAATTTGGTTATTTAAATGATATAATATGCCTGTTCAAAATAACAAGATAATATATTAAAATATCTTTTGATTTTTAGATGAGATCAAGAAAGTGGATTTGAATTTCTAATCTCAACCATGGACAGTAAAGATGGGAGGGAGAAGAAGTCGAGGGAGAACGGAGTTGGTACCTGGAACGGAAGTGGAAGGAGCAGAGACGATGAAGGGCGAACTGACGATTCAGAAGAAGACGAATGCGTCTACACGTACAAAGGCGACCAACTAGCTGATCTTCCATCATCTTTCTTTCGATTTGATGCTTCGGAACCTGCACCTCCTGAGCTTACAAATGGGCGATCTGCTGAAGAACCGCCACCACATCTCAGAATTCCAAGAAATCCTCAACCCCAGCCCAATGGCCAAAACATGTACTCGCCTGAAATGGATTTCCTTGAAATGGATTTTGACCCAGGTGGTACAGGTGATGACACTGAACCAGGAAGCCCAATTGGTAAGAAAACAATATACACTCTTGAATATATTGTATTTATTCTCAATTATTCTATCTCGTTTATTTAGGTTTGGCTAAAAATTAATATTTTAATTAATTATTTAATTAAGTTGCTTCTATAATTTTTAGGTGATGATATTGAAATGCCGAATTTATCTTTAGTCAAAGAAGGGTCTCCTCAATTGATGGATATCGAACAAGGACATTGTTCCATTCAATCCAGGGAACTTAACAATAAACCTTCGTCTGCTATTGAAGAAAGAATGGAGGTCGCTGAAGAACCAAAGCCTGGATGTAGTCGAAATATTGTATCCAATCAAAACAAGCAAGAAATTTCGATACCAACTGTTGGAAATTCAATTTCTTCAATTGGACATTCTCCAAGTATTGGAAATTCAATTCCAATGGTCGAGTCTCTCTTTTCTCCAAATCAGCGACAGGTCCTTCGACTTGTCAAGTCCAGGACATTGCCTGAGCTAGGAAAGGGTCCAGTTCAGGTTGAAGAAAAAGATCTTGGTCCTTCCGCTCTCTCAATTTCCGAACCAATGATTGGAAATGACACTGGTTTTAAAGCTCTTCTTAATCCAGGGTCTAATGAGGCAAGGAATCATTTTTAAATAATAACTTTTAAATAATTGAATATCAATCATTAATTATAAAGAAAATTTTGTTAATTTTAATAATTTTAAATTATAGATTGAAGTTGAAATCGGAAGCGTAATGGTTTGGTCATTGAAGGAGGCAAAAGAGAAGAGTACAAGCCAAATAGGTCGATCTGCGTGTGGAGCTACAGCTCTTCTTAACGCCCTTGTAAATTAAAATTGTTATTTCTAAAAACGTCTATTCTTAATTTAATGTTTTTATTTAATAATTTCCCTTTATTTAAATCTAGCGAGCTCTTGGATTTGAAATGACTGCAGATGAAGTTAATACCGCTGTTGGAACACGTCTGCGAGCTGAAGATGCTGATCTTCCAGAGTACCTTTTTTCTCGCGCTTCCGCTGGAGCGACACACGAGGATATTATTTCCGGTGCCGAAAAGCTTATGGGTGATCGAGTCATTGCCAGATTCTTCCAGCCGAATCCAAATATGTCACCTGAGACGCTTTCAATATTCCTTCTCAATTGGATATGCAAAGGTAAATAGATAAACAATTAATGAAATATTTTTAGTAAATACAAAATATATTACTCGTTTAAAAATTATAAGAATCAGATTTGTATAATATAAAATGTAATTTAATAGGAATGATTCCAATCTTGACGATTAATCCTCAAGTTAACGTAAATGATGATATTCCTGATGCTTGGCACCATCAAATGGTTTTTGGAGTTTCTCCTAAAGGGATTTTCTTAGTGAATCCTTTAGAAGTTGTTACAGCGTCAATTCTCCTTCCACAACTCACATCTCCTTCTACTTTACTTGTTCGAAGAGAAGATGTATTACTTCGTAAGAAAATTGATACAAATCTTCGAAAGCTCACAAGTCATCCTGATCCAAGATGGAACACTCTTAACGTTCTCGGTAACAGACATTTCGACTTATTAAATAATTCCATTCAATATGGTTAATAAACAAATAAAAACTAACAAAAATACTTAATAAAATAAATTATTGTTTTCTTTTAGGCCAAGTAGGAAATATGTTATTAGAGGGATGTCCTGTTGTAAAAGGAACTTGTTTGGCCCGACGGTTAAGAACAAGTCATTTGAAGATTCCTGCAGAATATTCAGCTGGAATCACACTGATAGGAAGAAGCGATTCTCCCAATAGCCAAGCTCTTCGTGATGCAAATCCGAATTTTATGGCCTGTTCCTCAATTAGCGAAAAGAGACCGCAGGCTTCATCATCTTGAACACTCGCTCCGCACCACAACATTCTCAATCTTTATTTTACATTTATTTTTGTAAAAGGAACAAAAAATGAGCTGAATCATCGCCCATATTATATAGTTTGTTAAATATTTATTATCTGTTATTAAAATAAGTACTTAAATCTAATATTATCAAAGGCAAATAATTGAATATCAATATTTGTAATGAAACGTTACTCGTGTCAAATAAGAATATATTCTAATAATATATTTATTAATAGCCATTATAAAACAAATATCTAAGAATTTATAGAGCAATGCTTTATATCATTATGATCTTAATCATTTCCGATATTTTTAATTAAAGCCTTTATTTTGGAGATTGATGTATTTTTGAATCTGACACATAAGTCTCTCTTGATTGTAGTTAACTTTTAAAAATAAATGAGATTCTATTATATTATATGAACGACTGATGAAATGAGTAATAAATTTCATATTCGATCTTTATCGAAATACAATGGATATTTTGGGGACTTTCTTAAGATGCGTATACTTGCATAAAATAAATAACGCCATCCTAGAAATGCTTTGAATGTTATTTAATAATTATTTGGTCTTGTTAGATTCTGCAAGAAAATCCATCGACAGATATTTCAACAATCGAATGTATTTTAACATGTAGCAGTTAAATTAGTAAATAGTAGTTTATTAATATATTTTGAGTCGCAGTAGTTTGATTGCATAATAGTATAATATATAAATTCTTGAAGCTGGGAAAGTTCGGACTTAAAATACTAATTAATTGTAGGTAAGTTAACTATAAATAATAAATCGGGGCGTTGAACTAGCAATCGGATGAGTTAAGGCTGTGATTCAGCTTATTCTTGTTCACTAGGCTGTCTAACTCCGCCGCTGCATCGGATCTCGAATCATCTAATAACCAAATTATCGATTTATTATTAATTAAATTGACTTAGGTATATCGTAATTGATTACGAGTTCAATGAATTTTATTTATTTAAATAAATTTCGTTACCTGAAGATTTTGAAGTGTTGGGAGAAGAACCCGTCTTCTTGCTGAGGAGAGAGTTGAAGAAATTTGCTAAAACCCTTTCAGAGTTCGTTGCATCACCCTGTTTGAAAAGAGCACATTAATTATGAATAATCCCCTTAATTAATTCCAATTAGATTTAACGAATATTATTTTAATTATTTAAAATTAATAATCAATAGCGATTACCTTCTTAGGAGTTGTATTGAGAAGAGGTGAGGTGGAATTGTTGGGCCTCTTGTCTGAATGCGGCTTTGGAGAACCTCGCTCTTTGCCAGATGACTGTTGTAAAAGAGCAAGCTGTCTCTCTAAAAATCGTTGCTCATCTTCAACATCTAATTCGGCTTCTCTTGCAGCAGGCTTTCTGCTTCCCACAGGCTTAGCAATTACGTCGTTAAAAAAATCATCAGGACGAAATGAATTCATATTTTCGTATAGAATAGCCATCTTTTTCTCACTGTCCCATCCCGAAGGGCTAGAAAATCATAAAATAATTTTATTTTATTCCATGATCATTTTTTTTAAAAAATCCCATTTTATTTAACTTAAAAAGTTAAAAACGATGAACCACAATAAAAATAATAGATTCTCACACTAAGAGAGCGTCTTTTTCAACAACTAGTGCGGGTGTTCTGAATGGAAGGCCGTAAACACGATGGACGAGGTACTTATACAGGAGGTCACAGTTCTTGTCCTCTTTCACTGATGTGTAGAAAAGGGCTGCTCCATATGCAAGACAAAACTGTCTAATGTGAAATTGAATGAACTCGAAATGTTCTTCCCGGAAGTCCGATTCACGCTCAAGGGTCCCCATGCAGTCAGTCTAAAAAGATTTATTTAGAGTTAGAATAAATTTTTTATGTTATATCCATTAATAAATCACGATGACTGGAGAACCACCTTGGTGACGACTACAACGATGTCTAGCCCTGTATTCCTCGTGAGAGTATTTGGAGGTAATTGTTCATCGGTTTTGATGGATGTTTTAGGTGGAACAAGGTCATCTCCAGGTTCAATGTAATCAATCCATCGACGAGAACAACGATTGCGGTTTTCTTCAATGACCTCACTGGTTAAACTAGCTGCATCAATGTGGTCATGGAGGACGGCTGCCCATGCGGCGAGTTCTTCCATGATCTTCCAAGGAGTGGCCATTGAGACGGTGATAAGGACAAGGCTCTCGCTCAATTTCTCCGGTGGAAGAGCAAACTTGAGTAGGTGAGCGTGTTCCATGTTCCCGTCTAATACCCATACTCCAAGTTGAGCCGAATCTAAATCAGACAAGAACATTCTTTATCGATCTTTCTAATTCCCAAACGACCAATTCCTTAAAGATGAATCAACCCGTCAAATGCACGGGATAACCAATTAAGTTTTTAGAAATTCCACTTTAATGTCAAATACCATCTCTGTATTCATCACGAATTTCAATATAGGCATATTCGAGGCCAGAGCCCTTCTTCGGATCATCTATCCCCTGCAACTTTGCAACAAGGGTAGTTTTACCCGATTCAGTGTTACCTATTCATAATATATGCATTAGTACATGCTTAATTATAATACTTATATCCACAATTGAGAGGATGCGATGGTTAAATTAGAATAGTGATTTAACATAATTTATAATTATAATTTACTCTGAACATGTTTGATTTTGAATTTGATTATAAATTTTAATTTCAAAATAAGTTCAAATAAATAATTAAGCTAAATATAAGTTAATCGAACTAGTTAAATAAAAAAAATATTCATTGCTATTTTCTAAAGTTAACTAATGAACGCATTTATACCTAAAACGACGATCGATTTTCCAGAAGGCATCTTTGTAGAAGAATTAGTTCGGACTTCACTTAAAATAGAGGACCTAATAACAAAATAAAGATTAACTAAATGAGGAAGTAGTGAAAGTAGAAATTAAAATTTCTGTTGAGTAAACAAAGCATAAACATTATATTTTATGTCTAAACTTCTACGAATCTAATAATTTAACTTTAATCTAATTAAAATAAATGTGGTTCGATAAATCATAATTAAATTATGAAATGAACTATTCAATTAACATTTTAGCTACTTACCACACATTGTCTGTCTCCTCTGAAGTCCTTCCCATTTTCATTTCTGACAAGCTGTTCATCGAGTTTCAAAAATCGTTAATAATTAAAAATACTGAACACAAATCGGAAATTCCAATGAGGTCTGAACAAACTTTCCTTATTCTCCAAAAAATTTAAAATAGTCCCTTTGACATATTCTTCCCTTCCAGCAAAAATAATTACATATCTGAAATAAATAATTCTAACTTACGAAGAAATTATAATAAACGAGGGCGATAATAGTAAAATGTGCAATCTAAGAATTCTTTTAATTTATTGACAGTTTGAAAATGGGCTTAAATGGTTATAGGATGGGCGATGAGTCACAGGGATAAATGTATGAATTAATTTGCAGAATATTTAACTGCAAATTGTCCAAACTCTTCCACCAATATTAGTGGCAGATTAGAAGTGGCGAAATTTCCCCTCACACCCGCACCCCCAACTCTCCTTTCTTTTATTGAACCGTCGTTCAACACCGTAAGAAGACGCTACATGCCTCACATCCAAATACTTTCTTTAATTCCTTTAAACCATATTAAAATGCTTGTAACTTGTTAAAATTAGTTATATTTAAAAATAAAATCATAATAATTGTCACACATTTCATAAATAAGGCCAACAATATTGAGAATGCTCAATAAAATGAATTTAGGTTGAAATGAGAAATTTATATCATCAGGTGGATAAATACTGCGAGGGTTTTTCTTCTTGTGGCCATAACTTGAAAGTGAAGATTTTTTTAGTTTTATCCGATAAATTATTTTATCGGATATTTAATCCAATTGAGTTCATAAGGGTTTGGTGAAAATTGGCGTCTTTGTAAATTAGAAATATGGGGCAAGCGTTCACGCGTCCCGAGGAGGCTGCTTCGCTCGGTGGATCCTTCATCAGATCGCCGATGACTTCTTGGGTCCCTTCAAATGGACAACACACGGATAAATGTTTCGATTTCGAATTGAGGTGGACCGATTGTTGCGAAGCTTATGGTCCCCACGCGGGGAAAGAAAAATGTAAATTTCTCTGGCAAGATTATATGGAATGTGGAACAAACTGGAAACAGGTACAATTTTTATTTAAATAAATAACGATTACAATAATAAGAACACATGATAATAAAAATAATTCCAATCGAACATAAAAAACTTGAAAACTTAACACTAATGATAAATGTAAAAATTAATTAAATTACTATTATTTTTAGCTTGAACGTGCTCGAGTTATGCGTATTGAACGAAAGAAGCAGCATGCTATGGGAGTCGTCGGAATGCGTCCGTACAAACCAAAATACGAAGATCCACCATGGGCCGATAGTTGCAATCATTCTCACGACGACCACTCATAGAACACTCTCATTCAAGGATTAAAAACTTCCATCACTTGAACACTTTATCCGAAGCTGAAGAGAAAAAATACAATTTCTGTAGATATTTATGTAAAACGGAAGTAAGTCACCCATTTCTTCCAATCCTTTTGCTCCCATAGAATAATCGTAGTAAGCTAATTAGAATAATATTGTTAATATTCTAAATTGTTATAAAATACGTGCGTACCTACAATTATATAAAATATAGATTAATTTTCATTCACGTGTAATAAATGAAAATTCTTCTAAAGCGTAAAATATTGGGCATTCAACTATTTTTAGCACGATTTATTTGCTCATCTTATTACAACACATGATATTCTTATTTAAGTGAATTATACCTCAAAGAATTTTTTATATTTAGCAGTTTCAGCATCAGAATGAATGAAATCCATTTACATAAATAAAGTGCATTTGTAGGCGAATATTCAAGGATGAAAGAAATTGACATAAAATGGTTATTAACTTATATTATAGTACATTAACTATATCTAATTAAAGGATTAATAGAGAGTAAGAGTGACAAGTCCATTAGGCAAGAAAATGAAATGTTTTGCCTAGTGATGTGATGCGGCATGGAAGATCTCAGTCCTGCCAAAAGTTAAGAAATATTTTTAGGCTCGAAGAGAAAAGGCGTGGGGAAGGATGTAGATTTCAATTTGCGGAATGATACATGTAGCAATTGGAATTTGGTTCTTTTGGGAGAAGTGGGCGCTGAGAATCGGCAATTGGCCATGGGCTCGGTCATGATGTTCCATATTGTGACTCGTCCTTAGACTCAATCTGACATGAGTCCGGGATCGGCACTAGGAAGGACATGGAGGTTCCTACGCAGCCCGTAGTTTAAGGATGAGACAGGCTCAGGTTAAAAATAAGTGGACTCATTCAATCTTCTTCTAATACAAACAGCGATTCTCTTTAAATTCCAAAGATCAAACTCGGAATATATTGCTTATTGACCATCATATGGCCATGCTATAGGCCTACCAGGTTCAAATCCTCAAGAAGTAGGGCAAGCGAATTAGACATTGGGGAGTTAACTCGTCTGTGTTGGATCTCTTGTTTTACTCGTACGATTACAAAATTACTATTCACTTTGTAACAAGAAATTAAACATGAAACGCTAATTGTCAAAGAAGGATTAACCTTTGTTCTCTTTATATATTTTTAATAGCCCACCACTCATTCAGGAATCTCCCTTGCATTCAAATGAGCTATTATACAACAGCACGTCATACAATCACATATTTTATAAGTGAAGGACCTAACAAGAACGATAAGTTATATAATACATTAAAACATAATTAAAGTGTGTAGTAGACCATTATATAGTGGATTAACGCATGTTGGGATAAAAGCTTTCGAAATAATGTCAAGATTAAATTCATTTTAATTAAAAAAATGAATTAATACGTACGCTAACGATGCCATTAAACACTTTTAATAAAGTAAGCGTACGCGTACACGAAAACGCATTACAATTTAATAGAGCCATACATTCATAATGATTAGTTGATTAGTAAGCATATTAGCAATACTGTATTTTATATAAACGGTAGAACACTGGCGTTCAAGAAAGAGTTCAAACGATGGCATTTCTTGAGCTAAGAAGTCATTGAATTAACAGTGAGAAGACCTACACATACACACGAACTTCTCTCTACTCCACATACATGTATGTTGATATTAAATAGAATTAGTAATTTAATTGAGAAGTCGTGATCGAGGTTTAGTGAAGTTGTTTGAGGGAGTTCGGGGGTCGGCCGTCCCACGTGGAGAGCTTTGTGTTTGAGTGGAGTGGGCATGCACTCTGAGAAGGAGCCTGTCAAAAGGATTTTGGTTGCCAACCGCCTCCGCAGAAGGCGGCCAGCATCCGAGGAAGAACGTAGTGCAACTTTCGCGAATGAAATTGATTCCCGCCTTGACATATTCCCGCCCGTGCCAATTGTTCCCCGCAAGAACGGAAGACGCCAGATGATGGGGTCGAGACCAGAACCAGGTAAATCAATCTCACTCTTCTTATTCCACCACCCTTTCAAATATTGAGACATTTGGGGTTTAAAGTTTAAAGGGGAGCTCTGACGTTTCTCTTCGTCAGTTTTGGCTCCCTCCCTGGTTTTCTTGCACATGAGGACCATTGTAGATTGTGGATATTGGTTTCGCTGGAAAAGAGGATTTGATGTGATTGGAAATGGCCTTAAGCCTCTTGACAGAAAGGAATAAAATTGAAAAGGCCTCGACGAATTGTTTTATTTTTACCTTTTGACATTGTTCAGTGAAGTTGTTTGTTTTGGAAGAAGAATAATATCGATTTTTAATGGGAAAGATCTGATGCACATCACATAGAGTGGAATCTGGGTCAGTGAGATAAAACGAAGTTTGTCTCAAAGTTGAGAGATGAAATGCTCATAATACTCCTTATTTTTATATGGATAGATCTTCTTTTTACTTTTATGAGGGTTTTTCCCAAAAGTTGAACAACGAACTTTGTATTTTTGTTATTTATTATGAAATTGATGTAGGTATATATAGGAAAAAGGTTGTTTTATAAACGGTCTGCGTTCCACGATGGAGTGTTTTTGTTTACATTTGTATTGAGCGTGGAAACATTTTCATTTTTCAACATTCATAAATGTCCATATCGTTGGTTCCTCCTTTCTGCTCATGTTCACAATGCGGAAAAAGTAAGGTAATCACGGCTGAGAATGGAAGGGGAAGAGAAGGAGAGTGAGAACGAAAACGTCAAAAATTGGGAATGGATGAAGGGAACCGTGGATAATTTACCTTCATAAGTTTTTTTACCTGTCAAAAAGAGAGGAATAAAGGATTAACTCATCGTCGTCCCCCGTGTGTGGAGGAGGAATGAGAGAGAGATGGTGAATTCGTCAAAGCAAGGCTTCTCTCGCTTCGTTGGTGAGATCAGAGGATTTGATTTAAGAAATTCAGCGAGAGTTACATTTCCTTTTAGGTACTTCTCTCACCGAGGTTCTTGCAGCTCTTGCGAATCATTGTAATTCGCGAGCATTCTCTCTCTGCCCAAACTGCCGACTTCACAGACCTTTAACAATTCCCTATAGAAGGGATATAGTTTTCCTATGCTTGGCAATTTATTGCTAATTCTGCCCATGCACACAATGAGGTTTCCTTCTCCGCACTCCTACTACTACCCCACTTCCAACGTCGTTTCCTGAAGGTGAAGGTCTTTGCTCAAATCTATTCCATACTTATCGCATAAATATAAAAAAAGACTCCGCAGTATTCGCTCTCATACATTGTTCTCTCCACTTCGCCACTGTGTTCTTTAACAATGTTTGCATAATTTGAATATGCCTTTAAAGAATAGACATTAAGTAATGTAAAGTCTGCCTCAATGGTACGACTCGGCTCCTTTTTATGGGCTTCTCCACTCGCGTTAATAAAAATGTTAATTGCATTTCCTTCTCTTTTCCTCCAACGCTTTTGAAAAGGAGTAAGGAAATTAGGAACACAAAATTCTCCTATGCTCATTCAAAAATTACATATACACATTAATAGAGCTTGCCACTGATGGATTAGGAATGGTCGACGAGCCAAATTTAGTTGCGAGATTTTTCCTCCACTTTTTTCCTCACTTGGGTAAGATTGTCGAGAGTTAAGAAGGCTTGGAAAATTGGTAAATTTAATTCCCTCTCATTGTGATCGTTTTCCTCTAGTAAAACCTTAAAGACTTGGTTAGCTCTCTTGTCCTTTGATGTGGGCTCGGTTTTGGTTTCCCCTTTCCGTATATTAACTATAAAATTTCATCAATCTCTTCAAATTCGTCTTTCATTAATCAAGGAGGAGAAGGAATGATATTAAACAGCCGATTTACCTCTTTAAAGCTTCTTTGCACACTAATGGTTTTCAAATTGAATTTGGCTGTCGCAATTAATATAAATGTATTTATGCACTTTTAGCATGAATTGTAATATGAAGAGAATCTGCGGAAATGCCGTTCTCTTTGACTATAGAAGGACATATTACTCTAGCAGTGGAGAGAGAAAAGAGTTAAATATGGAAATGAGAATGGATGGAGGAGACGCGATTTCCTACTAGTGTTGATGAAAGAAGAACGACGGAGATTATTAATTCTATTTAGCCTCAATATCATTTATCTCAATTAAGATAAGAGGTTATTTTCGCAAGTTGGAGGCTTTCTGTTCCTTGGATTTGTTTGTGATTGGAGGTTGTCTCGCCGAGACACATGTAATTGGGAGGATTAAGATTTCAATTGCCAGGCTGCTGTTTTCTTCAATCAAGGGTCGATGTACCTTTCTTCTCCATTTCAATAAATGTAAAAAGCAATTGTGAGTGTAATTGATAAGGAGAGTAAATAGAAATTGAAAGTAGATAATAATGACTAAGAATAGACAACGGTTATCAAATTCTCAATGGACGCATGTATGTGCACAAGTTTATAAAGAGTCAAATTTATATGACATTTACTCATTCAGATTGTCACATATTGAGGGAGAATAAATAATGTGAAATTGAACTCATCAATTCATAAATTATTTAATAAGTTTTTCTATTTCTTCATCGACCGTCACGGGGTTCGAGTTTTATTAGTAGTTTTAAATACGCAGTTTTCACTTTATTTAATGTCATTTCCCTGAAATTTGTGTCAAATTCGACATTCCCATTCAATAAATTAGCAAATTCTGCATTTTAATTTCTACTATTCAGAAATCAATATTCATGAGTCGAGGGTGATTGAGAAAGAAATCATAGGATTTGAATGAAAGGACAAGGTTTTTTTCAACCAATGTGCTTTAATAAATTTATGAAGACCTTCCTTATATGTTGAAGCATCAGTTTACAGACCACTATCGTGTAAATGGATTTATATGTAGTAGAGGGGTATTATTTGTGATTAAGATGAGTTTAGAAGGCCGAATAGTGCGAGGACATCAGAGTTGTTTCCTCGAATTGTCAAGCAGATTGAATGTATTGAAAAGTGGGTGTCGATGGAGAGTTTCCTCTTCAATTTTCTTACCTATTTCTCCTTCCATTGAGGGCAATAAAATAGTTGAAAGAGGAGAATGTTGTAAAAAGAGAGGGAGAGTAGTTGAAGAAGAACGTAATGACCAAATCGTTTCCCTTTCATTGTTCGATCGAGGATGAATTCTATGATACTTGCTCTCAGGATACAAATCCAGACTTTACTTACATACTTTGGAGACAAATATCCACATGGGTTGATTTGGTTGTTCTCTTTTCCATATGGGACAGACATTTTCATATTTGGCCAAAATTATTTCTCAACACGTTCGAGATCAACAGAGTTTCCCTCAAAAGCTCTTCCAAATGCACAGGAGTTCCATCCAACTCGAAATTTGAGGGAGATTGTGGAGAATAAATAAATGAATTTAGCATGAGTGGATTTGAGTGGAAATGAGAGGAGGAGGTATATTTATAAATCACTATTATTCTGTCAAACTCACGGACGATTCCCTCAGTCAGACTGATACGTCTCCATGTAGGACTTTTGGTATTTATTGTCAAATTATAACTGTTTGATACCTGTCAGCTCCAACTTTGAGTGTCATCATATTAATCTCATGAGCTTTGGAACCTCATTGTTTACTTTACGTTTCTGTTTGGGGCCTTCATTCACGGAAAGTTTCTCGGTATCATTATTTCTACATTTTTTACATGATGTGGTATTTTACCCATTGAAAGATAGGGCCTTGATGTTGTGTGCACAAACATCATAATGGGCCGGAGTCTGTTTGGGCTCATCTCTAAGGAGAGATGGTATGAAGAGTGAGGGTCTTGTGGAAACCATGTCTTCATCTCTTTATATCCCTTTACTTGGGGACAAGGAATTTTTCGACGTGAGGATGTTGAGAAATGGAGTTTTATGATATGGGACTGGGAAGTCAGGACATGGGAGCGTAAGTGACTTTTTATTTAGGTTAGATAAAGAGTTGGGGAGGGGGACCCTTTTGGCCGCTCCTTGGACATTTGTAGGAACAGGTGGGACTCGGGAGACTAGTTATTGAAGGAGTCGTGGGAGACTTGGGCTGAAACAGCAGGCGGATTTTTACCCCCAGCAAAGGAGAGACATAAGAGGAGAAACTTCCCTTATTTCATCATACAAAGTCACACTAATATTCCCCACAACACCCATCTTGCCAATCATGGCAATATTTACAGATGGTTCATTGGTTCCAGACCAGAAGCGGATATTGCATATAAATATACATACTCTATTTTTTAATGTCATGATACACATATTTTATGAAGAATAACAATTGACTTCCTCCAGGGGATCATTTCACCTGCATCTGGGATGCAGGCTCACAAGTGCACCCAACAACTGAATCAATCACTAGACATGAATCCATGTTTACCTTTTACCTTGCTTTTACCTATCAACCATATGGAATACAATTGAGTGTATGCATGCGTGTGTTCATTTAGTTCTTTTATCGATTTTGGCAGGAAGGAAGGAAGAGGTAAATTGTGCGTAAGTATGAATCCATGCATGTATAATAATATTTGGTAGCAGGCGTCGTTCATTCAATCTTCTTTATTTCAATATTCCATTATTCAATTTAGTTTTATGAAGTGAAGGCGGAGCCATGTGAAAGCTGTCCGTTGAGTCAGTTGACAGAAGAATTGCTCAAGTCCATCGTTGGAGGTTTTATCACAATCATAACTTTAGTCATTTGATATAACTTTTGTCTATTTATTATAACTCGTCTTTTACCTCCATCTTCAGAATGTCCCTCACCAATTTTACACTTGTCCGTATTGTGCGAAATAACTAACGACCCTCATTTTTTATTTGAAATTTATAATAATGGTGATTACAAGTTATATACCATACAGACAGATGTAAATACACTAGTTTATTATCAATTTATATTACATGTGTACAGTCTTGTCTCCTGTTCCATTATCGTCACAGGCTTAGGTTTAAACAAAGTAAATGCTACCTTCACTTTTCAGTGAGTGACAATGTGTGAATTGAGCTTATTCGATATGCCTATGTCTGAAATGTTTGCAAGGGATTTTTGAGCAATTTTGAATGTAGACAAAGCCGATCGTCTTTATACATATTTATTTACATTGGTTTAAAGAGTAATAAATAGGATTCTTATCCTTCACTTTCAATTAGAAAGAGACTCTTCAGACTTGTAACATCTTGAAGGGGTGCGTATGCAAATATTTGAGGAATTGGGCAAGATAGAGTTGGTAGCAGGTAATTGTAATTTGTAAACCGGAGCGAGGAGGTCGATTCCTATGCAATAACGAGCGAGGGGGATCGGCGTTTAAAGGGATCTCTGCGGTTTATAATTGATTCACTCTTCAATGAACATTACATGTATCGTTGGCTAGTGGGGCAGAGCCAGATTCATTCTCTGCTTTTCTTTCCCTTGCGCCAAAACATGTTGACATTACTCATCTTGTCACTCGTGAAGAGGCTATTTCGCAGAAGAAGCTTGTGCTATGGTCCGCTATAGTGGCTCTGCAGTTCCCAAAGACCCTGGCCTACATTTCGACGAATAGAAGAGGCTCAAGAGGCCCGAATACTCCCGAGCCACTTCTCCCGCCCACAATTAACTCCATCCTTTACGCCAAGTCCCCCCATGGCCCTTCTCGCCCTTCTCCGCTCCCCCCTCCGATCAAATGATGGAAGAAAAATTGGAATGAGGATTCCTTCAATTTTGACAGATCTGAGGTGGAAAGGCTTTGGGAGTGTTTTGGTTTACGGTTTGGGTAAGGGTGTGGGTCGCGGGTCTTGCGCCCTGGACCTCACTTGACTATGACGACAGCCACCCGACTCGCCCACCATTCCCGCTTGTCAATAGAAACTGGGCCACGGGAGAGAAACTGAGAGAGCATGGAAGGAAACACAATGTGTTATATAGGTAGTCGTAATGTATCTTCGGTATCTCTCCTCTTTCCTTCCCCAGCTCCTTTCATAATCACTCCTTTGACACTTTCTACTCGATGAAGAGAATTACTCGCACAAAGCGCGCCCGCTCCTTCAACAGCTTCTCTATCCTCAAGGAGCAACCATTCTTCTCTGCCCTCTTGTCAACTTTATTGCGGGGCTGGCTGAGAAGTTGTTTCGACTCACTTGAGTGCAAAACTGATGTTGGCTCATTCTTATACCCATTGTGCTAACCTTCCTAAACAATGTTAGTTGAGAGGCAAAGTTGGGTAGTTTTAACTTTTATTCACAATTCTCCTAAGGAAAACTTTTTAATTGGAATCCTTATGAAACACGAGGATCAACTCCATTAGAAGGAAAATTTTGACATTTGAGAGTTTGAGAAATTGGGTGCTTTGCATTTTATTACTTTATTATTAGAAGGACTTAAAGTTGAAGGTCTACCTATTTTGAATATTTATAAATGGGCTAGTTCATAAGTATCTTCATATGCATTAGCCTGTCCTGTCCACTTACATATTTATTAACTTGCTAGACACTTCAAATGGCATTTGACACATTATCATTAAATGCGCAGTTGAAATCCCCCCATATCAAGACTGGCATTTTCCTCCATATGCATTGCTTTGTATGCATTTTATGTACTTACTTAAAGGTAGGAATCATCCCATTTTCAATGTGCCCCATTGAGGAATGAGAGTGTCTGTCTGCACTTGTAAAAGGGTTATCTTTTCCGAGACGTCACAACCTGCTCCGACGGAGTGGAAGTTGACTTCTACACGTGGAGTCAACTTCTTACCTCACAATGGTCAGTCAGCCGCTTCTTACTCGAAAGGAGCGTCAACATCTATTAAAGATTCATATCTATCTTAAACGCGACAGTGTTCGCATTCAGATGCGACATTCATTCCAGATTCTCGACGGCTTGTTCTTGTATTGTGTATTATACGTAGTTGTTTTAAGTTGAGGAAAAGATCGCTTCCTATTTCAGCTCCCATTGTACGAGCTTACAAAGTGGTTCCTTGCTGTTAAAGGACCTTACAAGCTTTTCCTTATTGTCACATGTCTCTTTACCCATTCATGGTTATTTAATTCTTATGCCATTTTACGACCATTAGTCTCATTAGGGAGAGACTTGACCGTGGTGGCAGAGGGACGGAAAAGGTATTAGGGAATTTCCTCTCAATTGAGGAAATCGAACGAAGCCCATCGAGATGGAATAAAATGATAAGGAGAATCGTGGAAGGTTTGCAATCAGCTTACAAGTTCACATTATCTGTATTAATTTGTAGTTCATTTTTCTCAAATGGATTAGAGTTTGTGGGCCTACTTAATGAGGGGATTGTCTGGCTCTCACATCCCATTGTCATTAGGTGAGTTTGGAGCTGTCAGTCAGGGTAGTTGGTCCACCACCTCCATTCCCCAGACCCAGACGTACCGCGAAGTAGGTAATAATAACACTGGGACGCAAGAGTTGCGTAATGGGAACTGGGCAAAGAGCTTGCCAAAACCCAGAAACAACTTCAAGTCGGTATGAGAGTTTTCCTCACACACTGCGCCGTTTAACTTTTCAACTTTTCCTCCTAAAGCCTTGGGAAACGGAGAAGTCTTTGAATTTCTCTGCTCCGACACAAAGAGCCTTTGGAATCTGTGGAGTTGAAAAGGGAAATTATACAATTGAGTCTCCTCTCGCTCCTTCTACCACATCTCCATTCATTTCCTTCAATTTCCTTCTTTCATGCTCCTACTTATAATTCTAACCTCACGTTCGAATCATTGATTCAATCCGGAGTTAAAATTCATTCTTTGAGAGAAACCACATATAGCCCAAAGTAGTTTTTGCCCCAATACGGATACTCCAACATTTTTAAACTAAACCCAATGGGAATTTTATTTTCTACAATGACCATGGATTTATCTGATCCATATTATAAATATTACGCGCTGTACCACATCTGAGAACATTGGCGGTGAATTGCGTAGTTGAAATACAATGACAAGTATATAACTACTTATATGATTAGCTTCCTCGTTTGTAAATAATTAACCAAGTGCCATTCATTACCATTTATTATACGTAATGCATTAGGCGTTATATGGGAATTAATCTGATAGACATCTATTATTATTACCTACTACACTTATATAGTCGTAATGGTTAGGTTAGAGTCATCGAAACTTCTAAATGGTAACTGATAACCTTTTATGAGCTTTGATGATTAAATGTGGCTTAGTGAAGGGACAGATCCTCGATTTGATTCAATTGATTGATGATGACATGATGATGAGTTGATGAGGTGCTTTTTTATATGGTGTGAATTTTTCTATAATAATAGTGGAGTAGCACGTGGATTAATAGTCCAATTGGAGTGTAGTATTGAAAACAATTGTTTGTAAAAGATAACAAAAGGAGCTCCTGTGTGATGGGAATGATGAGTATTGCGTTTGTTGGTCCTTGGGAGTTTTTCGACTCCCTTATCTCTCTTTATTTCGAGCGTAGATTCAATGCCTCTCCCCTGACATTCAATGGGTTTTGAGGTGGTGAATTTAATAATGGCATTGAGCAGGAATTTTGACATAATTTGTAGAATCCCATATGATTGGGGGTCTCCAAAAGACGAGGGGTGGGAATGTCAGGTTGACAGACGTCGACGGGTAGTGGATCACTGGGCTTATGGAGAGAGACCTTGTGGGAACAATGGATGAGCTGCATTATATTGCTCATTATTCACTCTGGGAGAGTCTGATGGTGGGAGAAGTATTTACGTTTTTACCTGTATGCGATGGTTCCAAATACACACCTTACATGGGACTTGGTATGAAGATGAGAAGGTGAGCTTGGGCTTAAAGCCTCTTACCTTACACACTTGGTCGAATGGCGAAAAGAGGAAGGTGATAATGGCTCGTCGAATGTGAATAATACATGCATACTCATTGATAGGCCCATTCGACCCTGAAAGTCTGCGTTCTTGTTTTCCTCTCTGCTTCTTCCTTATTCGCGTCGCTTTGGGTCTTTGCTGGCTTGAACCAGAGCCTTCCTCATCTCCCGACCATGTGGCGAAGCCAACTTCTACCTTTGCCATTTAGACTTGTCAAGGCGAGCCTCAAGGATTTATCTGCCACATGCATATCTATGCCTTCAATGAGGCTCACCAGCCTCCTCACAAAGATTCCGGATCCTATCAACTCCTCTTGGCTTTTGATCACCAACCCCAACGGAGCTCAATGAGAAAATCTTTCCTCTTATCCTCCGATGAGACGTCAAGGACCAATTGACTTGGCTCGTCAGAGTTATGCCACATTTTTGCGTTCAATCCGGGTTTTGAACCCAAAGTTCCCCTGCGTTTATCTCTTTGTGTGTATGGGTTGGTGTGTGTGTACACGGGGAGCTGGAGAGGGTATATTAACTCTCGGAAGTGGTGAGAAGGAAGCGGTGTGTGATTTCGTGATTCTCCTGTGTGTAGAAGATTCCTCCGCTTATTTACGGGAGTTGTATGGATGAATGTATGGGCGTAGGGATGACACATGCCAAATGGAACTTTTTTGCAGAGACCCCGAAAACCCTTAAAATAGACGTGAGACTCGCATTCGCAACCCAGAGGGTGAGAATAGACTCAGACAGTTCCGTTCATTGTCCCCGCATAGGATCCGCCTCCCGCCTTTCGCCCACATGGCGGCGACGTCTTCCCTCATCCTCCTCTGATCTACGGCTCAATTAGCAAAACATTCCAGAGACTCCTTGATCCGTGGGCGAACCCTTAATAGAAGAAAAATAAAGGAAATGTCACAATAATGGCAGGGTTTATTATAAACCCATATTGACTTATTAGGTCATGGCTGCTTCTTCTCTGTTTAGGTTCTGACGGAATAGATTCCAATTTGGACACTTGATCTTCCACGTGTGGGCTTCACTTTTACGGCATCTAAAAATCTTTTCAAAACAAATTTTTTCCCCTTGTTTTTATGTTGAGAATTGAAAGTGAGTCAGGTCTTGTTAATATCCTATGAGTTTATATTTTACTACTACAGATGCTCTCGTTTTATGACAACGTTAAATACCAATCACTTTGCATGTTTAAGTGGAAGCTCAAAAATGAAAATTCATTTTTGTTCATTAATTTCTTGGAAAGGAGGAAAAGTTTCTTATTGTTTCCCTCGTCAGCATTTTTGTGTATTCAAACATGGATTAGGCCATTTGCATTCATAAAAATATAACTTGTAATTAGTTGAAGAAAATTGAGGAGAAATTGTCACTCAAATTACTACCATTGTGCAATAATATTTTAGAAGGGGAAATGTAAATTTAATTCCTGTCAGCAAATGGGCTTGAATGGAATTTTAATACTGGGAGGAATTGGCCATTACCTTTTATTTTATTCCTTCATTAAAGGTGATAAAAGGTAAAGGAAAGGAATTGGGCAATGGGACCATTTGATTTCTTTCGCAGCAGTAAAGTTCACATTCAAAAGACTTGGCATCAAACAAATGGCAACGAGGGCCAAAGTCGTGGAGAAGAAGGAATAGTCACATAAAAGTCACCTTTTTCTCCTCGCAAGGATGGATATTTCCCAAGTTCCCTTGTGCAACGGTCTCGAGCCCGAACAACGTCAACGTTCAATTTGCATAAGAGAGAATTTAAGAGGATGAAATAGATTCCATGAGTCTGTCCCACATATTTTCGCTTTTTGAAGTGACTGACTGACTGACTGAGCCGGAGTGTAATTGTAATTGAACCAGAAGGAGTTGAGGTGAGGGATTTAAAATGCAGATTCCTCGGAGTCGGCCGAAGAGGAGCCGAACTCCATATGGATGAGGCAGATGTGGGTGCAAACGGCGAGTTTAACCTACTTCGTTCCTGGGGAGTCTGAAGAGAGTGAAAAAAATGTAAACAATGAGTGGAGGGGCGGAGTAGAGAAGGAATATGGAAGACTTCCTCAGGTGTAAGAATAATCATATTCGACCATTCTCACCATAATTACTCTGCCTTATTTATGAGGGGAGACAGCTGAAGAGGGTAAGTGTAAACTACAAGAATGAGCCTCTCTTGCACAACGCATAATTACTCTCTCGCCTGCCTCCCAATCTCCTTTGTATATGTTTTCAATACAGGGACGAAAGTTTCCTCAACTTCGCTCACACACTAATTTGTGTATGTACATGGACCTGACGTAGGTACGTAGTTCAAACAATTGTACATTAAATCCGTCAAGAATATGAACCTTCTGTTTATCGAGGTCTTTAATTCTTTCCTTAACTCTTGTACAATTACACTTTTCCTCCTAATGAGAGGAATCTACAGGAGGAAAATTAAGATCAGTTTTACTTGAAAACTTTTGTGTATGAGCGAAGATGGGAAATTCCTAGAGAACACAAAGTTGTAAATGTAATGATGCTAATTGCTATTGCAAACTGAAGATATGTTTGGAAGAATTGGAGCTAATTAAGAAAGTTAGATTGTACAAATTGAGATGGAATGAAATGGGAAACAGGTTGAGAGACATTATTATGAACATGAAACATAATCTTATTGTGAATTAATTAACGAACATCATTGATGGGGAGGATTGAAGCGAAAGAGTTCTAAGGAGGGCTCGTGTCAAAAAATAGATAGATTTGAAAAGATTATTAGGACATTTGAAGGAGTTGGTATGGAGGATGAGAGTCTGGTAGTGACGCAGACTAAAGAGAGCTTCATTTGAATGTTATAAGGATTCTTCTTGTGGAATTATGTCATGTCTGTTGAGGTTTGGAGAGATTCAATCTCCCCAAGATACGTCTGTTATCCGCCTCGCCCCTCTGAGCAAGAAAGTGAGGAGTTGCGGAAGAGATTCAATCCACTGAACACCCTTGAGAACCAGGACCATAAAGTAGATGCGAAACAAGGATGGCGAATCTTATTAAATCACATTGTGGAATCTCTTACGTCCACTCACAGATTCCCATGGTTGAGACTCTTTCAAGCTTGAGAGATTGACCTTCCGCACATAAAGCGTCTTGAGGCCTAGTGATCTCCACACGCCTCTCATTATATTCATATGAAGACCATATTCACCTCCCATGGCTTTTAAAATGACAGCTAGGCTCAATATCTTGTACTTTTTACAACCATGTTGGATGATAAGACGGAGAATTCAAAAGCATGCCCCTTTTAATTATCCCACACTCCCCACAAAGCCCCCGTCCAAATCAACAATTACCTTGCAAAAAATTAAGAAAACAAAAACAAACGATTTGGGTATTTAACTTGGGGGAATCATGTTTCACTCTAATGAATCTCCGTATATTAATTTCCCAAAATCACCTCTCAGGGTCGAAAGGATTGTGATGACGAGGACGGCTTTGTTACCTACTTTTCTTCTCTTTGTAAATTCTTTCGAAACTTTCGAATTAGTTTGCTTATTTTGTTAGAGCGGACTTAACCAGAAAATTGCACATGATTGGGCCATCGATACCCTTTTTGCTCTTTTGCATTTACCCATTTATGCAAGTTGTATTGGTCAAATGATGATCTTCTGGCATTTGTGTATTTTTATTTATGGGAACACTACGCTTTAAATCACTAAAATAACGAGTCTTTTGATGAGCTCAGAATATGCATGATGTTTGTAGGCCGTGGAGGGTTAAGGAATAATGTATTTTGTATCCTAAGGTCAAGATTCTTGTGTCATAAAGAGGATATTTTTATGTAAGAAAATCTTTGTTCGGGGTGGAGGCGAATCTTAATGATTAATGACTTAATGAGAAAGAACACTTTTTCCGTCTCTGTGATGATATTTGGGGACATGAAATGGCAAGAGGATCCTTGCAATTCTAAATAAAGGCAAGGAAGAAGATCCCGAAGGATGATTTTGGTCTCACTCTGCTGCCTATTTATGTAGCTGTGAATGGGAGTACTTCGGCCCTTTCCCTCTTGTCAACTTACGTCAAAAAAGTGTCTAGCCAAGCAGGTTCTCTTTCCTCATCGAGGGAGATAACGAGGTTCTTCCTATACAGGCGGTGTGGACAGTATAACTCACATCCAACCTACAAATTAACTCTTTTACTTTGTTGTTCGCTATGTCACTTTCATGTTTTTCTCTATCTATCGCCTATATGGAGAAAAATATAGTTAATAGGATTTATACCCTTTGTAATTACCCTATGTCTTCCAAGGTGCTACATTTATGCATAATGTATGTATTGGTCGTATGTAAATAGTTGTTTTATAAAAAGTCACTCAACATTTAGAGACATAGCCCCATCGTTAAGTTTTTTTTCGAGTCCTCTAAACTCGTTATGTCTCTTAGGAGGTTGAGAGGATAGGATGCGTTTTTGAATTAAAATGTTGTGTCAATTTGATAATATGTAACTTTCTTATCTCGGCTTGATAAATAAAATGTATGTAAGAAGTGTATTTTAATCGGTTTTGGTTATACTCTTGAAACATTTTATATACACACTTTTTTATACCTAAAGGATTGTGCATATAACATTTTATTCATATTGGGTTGTAAAGTAATGTTTGCGTATTCTTTAGGATGATGATTTGTGAATTGAAAGGAGTTTGGTGATAATTTTTCATCCATCGTTCTGCTCTTAAAAGGAATGAATGGAATAGTGTTGGATCGCATATGTACCAATGTTAAAATGTATTTGGTAGATCTCTCTATTGGATTTTCAAATCAAGTGATTGGATTGGACATAATCGGAAGTGAATTCGAGCTTTTGAGTTCATTCGAGATTGATGAAGCAAATCTTGTACATGTGCGGCTTTGGTTCAGCTGGATTTGCAAAGTCGTCGAGGTGTCGAATTTTTGAGAGTGTATTACTTATGTATATCTTTCCTCTCTCTCACTCAGCTCATGGTTTATCAATTTTCTTTCCCACATGCCGTAGAAAAAAAGTAATCAGAGTTGGCCCAGTTAAGGACAATTTTTTGTGAGGGAGCGAGGAGATACAGCCCCGAGGCCGCCGCGTCTCTGCGATCCATGTCCACACTATGTATGTACAAGTTACGACTGGATGCGTATTAGTTTATTTATTTGTTTTGAGCGATAGTGATTGAGGCACCCTGTCTGAATATTATTATACATAAGTATACATATGTATTAAAAATATACATATGGATTATGTATGCAATATGGGGGCAAATGAAGGACCCCGTTTCACTGACGCCGGAGCTTATTGACATCCATTTGAAGAGAGAAATATAAGAGAGTTCATTCATTTGGAAAATGAGTCGAGGCCTCTCTGGTGTTCCAAAATGAATTAGAGGAGATACATATATTAATACATTTTTGTGCTGACGAGACAGTTTTTCGCGTTCATTTCCCTCTTTGAGAAATGTGCTTGAGGACCAGAGGGTGGGTGGTGGAGTTCGAATGTGCAATAACAAAGTTATAAAATAGATAATTTACACTTGAACCGTTGACTCCTGACTCGCGATTTTTTTTATTATCAGAGGGAATTTTCATGAGGGTTGGAGAGCGAAATGAGGTTTTGGCAGTTAGTGTTGAACGAAATGGAAGAGAGTAAAGATGAAGGTTTTGTTCTAGGACGGAGACGTTATGGTTCTTCAAGTACGGACGGTGAAGACCTCTCAGGAGCCAGCGATGTCGAGTCTCCCAAACGTCCGAATGTCACGAAAAGTCCATCCCTTAAAGAACCGCTTGAGCGGAAGAAAAGGGGAACGCTTCCTAAGGAGTCTGTCAATCTACTCACACAGTGGCTCTACGATCACAGATACAATGCCTATCCTTCGGAAACTGAGAAGATGGAACTCTCCAAACAAGCAAAACTCTCCCTTCTTCAGGTACGATTTTTTGATTCAATTTGACAATCCTTTGAACCAAAAGGAAAGATTTCCTAACTTCGTTCCATTTCCCAAATTTTCATCGTTTTTCTTTCCGTCCCTTTTCCACAATTTTTGATCGTTCTTCTTTATCAATTTATCATAATTTTCCTTATTTCCTTTCCTTTTCCACAATTTTAATTTTCTTCCTTTCATCGTTTTTTAATGTTAAAGAAGATGTTGATTGGAAATATAATTTTTAGGTGTGCAATTGGTTTATAAATGCGAGGCGACGGATCTTGCCTGAAATGATCCGAAGCGAGGGGCAGGACCCTGGTCAGTACACGATAAGTCGTCGAACGAGTAATCGACGTCGCCATCACCTTCGTACCCAACAGTCTCCGAACTCCTCCGGGAGCTCAAAGGTGAATGAGTTCTCGTCCTCTCAGAGTGACAGCAGTTCGAGTAGTGACGACCACTACAGCGAGTATCGACACAAGAAGCGGCGATTGCTCCAAGCTTACGGCCATTTGCAACCGAGCCCTCCGAAAGCTCCGGTCATCGTTGAACCGCCGGTGGCCAGTGAAGACGTCAAGCCTCCAATCATCTCTTACCCGAACCTCAAGAAATTGGCAAGTGGGCCGAGTAAAGAAAACGAACCACGCACGGTTCAACTCGCAGTGAACATCATCCGGAAGGCCGAAGAGAGTGGTGGTCCCCTCAGGACTCGTTCCCCCCCGTCACCGCAGTACCCCTTCTGTCTCCTCGTGGAGGCCGCTGTGCAGATGCGAGAGATTGAGCTCCGGATCCAAGCCCAGAACACCGCTCAACCCTAATTTAAATCCTTCCACGTGGAAGAGCCGTAGTCAACGAAAAAGACTCTTTTTCCCAGGTGCGATCCCTTTTCTAAAAAGTTCCGGACGGAGCCCTTCTTCCATTATGTCCCGGTTTGACCTTCTCGAAATGCTAAATAAGTTTAAAAATGAAGATTTCACTCATGTGCTCAGCCGGGAGTTTGTGGACGGACGGTGGAAGTCCGGCTGCGTCGTCGACATCGGAAATCATCACCCCTTTTTTGGATCTAATGGGACTTCTGGATCCATACGTCTTGGTTCACATGTCTCTTGTCGCTATTTGAATCATTTCATTATTTTTACATCTGAGTTCAACAGAGTTCCCGTGAGGAAGGGAGGATGAAGCCATTTATCGAGTCACTTTTTTTTTTCTTCTTTTGTACACTTTAAGTCGTTAGGGAGAAAAGTATAGAATTATGTTGGTGAGTGTTGTGGAAGCTTCCCAACATCCCCAGATAAACTATGATATACATTAAATAGAATGTAGATAATAATATTAAAGTAAGTACATCACAGGAATTGTAGGCTGTACAACCAAGGGGTTCTCAACTCGCTTCTTATCACTCAATATCTCTTCAGATATCGAGGAGTGGGCACGAGTGTTAAGTACATTTAGTCAATATAGCTCCTCCACAAGTTCAACATTGCCTTCGTACCTCGTACATCATAATTTTTGTACAATTAAATTACTCATGTTGCATACAAGATAATAAAAGGTTCGCAGTCGCCGCAATTGTTTTGACTATATCTCTTTTTAATGTACTTCATCTCCTTTTCTTCACTGTCCTTTTAAATTCTTGTTTCGACTTTTAAAAGTCTCCTTATCGTAGTTCTCTTTCAGTTCTTTTTCGCCATATCGAATCTGATGTCATGTAATAGTGTATGTCTGTTGGCGTAATCGATTTACTTCCAGACCTCTTTAATCCCTTCACATTTCGATAATCTTTTTATCCTTTTCGGCATTTAGCTTATCATAATGTAAATATATTTTAGTATTTTTGTAATAATTGTGAAGTTTCACGAGTCACGTAACTTTGATTCCTCAGGACTAATAATTTGTAATGTTGTAGCCGCTCTTTAATGTCATAAAATGCATTTTTAATAGGATTTGTGCTAAATAATAGGTTGTAAAATTTGATGTTTTTTCCACAAATGGGATCATTTGAATGAAACAACAATGACTAGGTGTGAAGGTGTGCGGAGGGAAGGGGTCAAGTGTTCTATCAACCTTTTTTATAATACATAACTCGAATCATAAAAGATTCGACCCTCCTGACATTTAGTTGAGAAGCTGTCAATTGCACACCAAACTTCATCCACGCGTCTTTTCGTTGTTGACATTCAAGACGTTTCTTGTCTGTATTGAAATAATAAGAGAATTACGTTTGAGCCTCCACATCATCATAATAATGTAATGAGAGATTTGATTAATATCATCAGTCTCGCTTTCACTTTTCTCCTTCAGCCAAATGGTCTCGTACTCTTTTAAAACATCTGCTCATTCTTCTTACACATTACCTAGCGTTTTTTATAATAAATATAGTATCTATATACTTAACACATATATTTACATGTGGAATGGCAGGTAACGTGCGTTCTGGTTCTTGAGAGTCCACCAGACAAAATAATTGTTATTGCGTATGAAATTCAACATTTCACTCAAAATGGTTTAGGAGCAAGACTATGGGATTATGTTATATGTGTTTATTATATGTGTCCGTTACATTCTTGAACAATATTGAATAAGAGGTTTGAAAACCTGATTTTAATTAATTATACCAGAAGAATCTATGAGGCATTTTAGTATCAATCAATTACTTAATTAGGACTTTGTGGTCATATTAAATTCGGCCAAGGTTGAAAGAAGAGGCGAACATGAGATGTCAAGACGAACGCTTACTTTTTGTATTTGATTTAGAAGAAGTTGAACAGATCAATTGAATTAAGCACGAGTTTCTCCTTAATAATGCGATTAGGAAATGATAAAAAAAGTTTTACATTTAGGTGATTACCTTTACTTGAGTATCTAAGCTCAAAGCTACATTATTTAGGGATATATCAATGTTCCGTTTTCTACTCTTTATTGTTAGTAACATGAATCCTCGTAATCAACATTACCTTTGTAAATCTCATTTGGGGAAGTTGGGATGAGCAAGAGGTTGGATGAATGGAATTTAATGAATTCTCCTTTCTACCTCGTAATGTCCATTTTTGTTATCAATTCATATTCAATCTGATGCAACTTAAACACATTAATTGTTATTTGTAATAATAAATAATATATGTTTAACTAATAATAATCATTTTTATTTTGTTTTATTATACAACCTTTACACACAGACAGACAGGATATTACATTTTGTGCCTCTAGTTGTTTCTAATTTTAAATATCTTAAAAAGAAAAAAATGACATTTAAAAGCTAATAAAATAATACTGTGAAATACGTACACTTATAATGAGTTAATGAGTAATGTTATATTATACTAACTAGAATCTTTTACTACTTATTTAAAAATAATTATAACTTATATTTAGTTTTCGTTGAGTTTGTAATTTCATATTTACTCTTTAGGATACATACACTTGTACTAAAGAGTTGTTTCTTATGTAGTGTTAGAAAATAGTAAACTTTATACATTTCTTTTTACGTCTCTAAATGTAATATACATAATAAGTATGTATCGTGTATTAGAAGCTTTAACTTTTGTTAGGGGATTTATTCGGAGTGTAGGAAGGAGCAGCAACAAACAATAATAATAATCATAAAAAACCCTCACAAAGTAGTATGAAAAAGATGTAGTGGAAGGAGCCGTAGACCAATAAGTTTACTTTTAATCCTTGGCTCTAGAGACTCAAGTCGAGAGGTGTACATAGATAAGTATAGATGTAAGTTGAGAAAGTTGACAGAAGATTTCTTAGTTTTTTACCAAATACTGGCCGTGTACAAGTAGGGCGTGTGTAAATAGATTACTTTCCCTGAGAGTGGATTTCCGTTTTTATTGTTAGCCTCCGCCTCTGAGCAGCAGGAGTCACAATTGCTCAATCTCAACAATCAAATTGCGAATGATGCGTTGAAGAGTCACTCGGTCAGGAAGAGTGTGGTAGGACTTGTATAATAATTTAAGTATTTCGACCATTTGCGTTTCCTCCCTCCATTAAATATCGTATTTTGTATCTTTTAATTGAATTAGGATGGGATACATGAATCTTAATTAATGACTCGAAGGCATTTTGACATCTTTTCTCGTCGCTTATTCACTTTGTCCGTTTGGAATGAGGCATTTGCCTCTCTCGCATCTTCACATTTAATGGGTTAATTCTGGCTTGATCCGATTATTACATAAATTGTTAGCTTCCGCCTTACAATCCAAATACATAAATAATTATAATATAATGAAATTGTACATACAGATCTTGTATTATTAGATTATCTAATATGCTATCACATATTACAAATTTATATAACGTCGTTCAAAATACCTAAAAGTACACTATTTGAAATTTATATTATAAAAAATACAGCTATAATAATTATACTTATTGTATAGAAAAGTTGCGTGTTTCAATTCATTGTTGAATAAAGTGAATTTATTATAACGTTAAATCAATTGTTTGGTTAAATAACTAGAGGTTGAAAGCTTTGGACAGATGAAGTATCTGAGTGAGAATAAAAAAAAGTACCTCTAAAGAGAAATCATATGCAATCTACAAGTTACAAAGATATAAAAACATTTAATCCATTTAATCAAATATAATAGATACATTGAATTTACATTAATATTAGGACTTATTCTATTAGTAAAATTAAAGTATTCTTGAAAAATCTATACGCGCTACTTGGATATGTAATAATGTAGACTCATCGGCTATAATGAGATTTGATGGAGTTTTCCTTAAGTCAATATTTTTACTTTGTGTGTGATTGTGATTAAGTGATTATACCAATAATAACAATAGGTTAGTAGGTTATAACAAATAAAAAAATAATGGTTTAAAAACATGCAAGATTCGTAAGACAAATGTTATAAAACGAGAGTGAATATTTGATGTTAAGGTTAAAACTTAAAACCCAATAGTTCCAAAGATCTAAGGAGGAGGATTAAACTCTTGATTGTGAGAGAACAGTTTTCAGTTTGCGAATTAATTTCATTTTTTATGAATAATGCATATGAGAGATTATAATTGTCCCATAAATATTAATTTTACAACATTGAATAGCGAAAGAGATAAAAACTCGATCTAATAAGAATAAAAAAATTTCTTCACAAAAGAAGATGTTATATCTTATCTATTATATTACTCTATACATAAAATATTGCCGAATATCCTGAACCGAAAGAATATGTCAAATGTTAATCTTTAGTGAAAAAATATGAATAAAAATAATTGAATTGACAATTTATTTCATAGTTATTATTGTATAACCTTATAACTTTCTCATATCCACTCTGCTATATTGTATAATGTAATATGCTGACTTGTTGACAATGAGTGCGCATACATTGTTTGCAATTTGCAATGAATCCATTTATGTATACACCAATAAACCCAATCAGTTCATCAACACCATTAAAAATTGAATATCAATTGATGTACATTTAATGTGCTTCACAATCCAAAACACTTCTTTATCATCTAATGTAGCTTTGCTAAAATATACATTCTTTGACATATTTTCTCTTCCTTTAAGATAACAAAGAAACGCAGTTGCATTTTCAAGAACGCCGAATATGGTAAGTAATGCTAAAATTCGATAATCTTCGATTTTGAGCACTCTGTATTCTGTATGTATAAAATATTCATAAATTCAGGATGATGACAATGTTGAGCTATGTAAAATATGGGCGGAAATTGAGCAAAAAAACTCCGAATTTCATCGTCAAATCAAACCACTTAAATGTTGATGCATGTTGAATTTATTGGTAAAAAGTCATATCAGTTCATAAAATGAGGAGTATACATAAAACATTTACATATATTAAACCTCTATGTTCGGTAGATTACTGGAATAAAAAAAGGAGGAAATGAGGTAAAGAAAAAAAAGATGATTTTATTAAATAAGGAAATGATTACATTGCGGTTTCATCCAACACACAGATGACAATTTAATTTGATAGAATCATTGGGATCCAGCCACATGCATCTATAGATAAATATTTACATTATTTCCACAGAGCAGTTGAGGATCATGGAACTTAATATTTGCATGCATGATCGTCGTTGTTCCAGGCTAACGGAGCGCGGAGGGCAAATTATACATTTCATCAAAATGTGTATTGGACTTAATGGAGAGAAGATTTCAGAAGCTGCAGCTGATGGAATTGGGTTGATGAGGTTGATAAGGGCAAAGGTCAGGACTTGATGGCGACGGAGAAGTATTGGCTCGGAGAGTAGGCAAACAGTTCAAAATCTTTTTTATACGCCTCATACAATTTCCTACTCAGGCTGATCGGGATGTGAGCAAAGTAAGAAAGATGATCACTACTGATGGAATTATTCCATCGGTCGAGGAGGCCAACGAGCTCTGAAAGTTCATCATTGCTCAAATAAGGGCCAAAAAAGTGTCGGATGAAGAAAGATGCCTCAAGACCGAGTTCTTCCACTTTCAACACGATGTCAAATGGGTCTTTGCATGGGAGGCATTCAAGGTGGATCGGTCGCCAGTGTTCATCGACGGAACTCAAATCTCCGGCCTTCGATACAAGATATTGGACGAATGAATGAAATTCGACGTTTTGGCCCACGTTCGCCTTCCTGAAATAAATATTCCCATTCTTCGCACATATTCACTCAATGAGGAAATTCCACTAAAGGCCTGAGGAAGATAAAGGATTCCTTGCATTTTATTCTTGATCATATATGGGTCTATATGAACAGTCCTATAATCCGATTCGACTTTCCACAGAACTCAACCCTTTGGATTTTAGTAAAACGCAAATAGCATTCACAAAATTTTATATTAAGAAAAATAATCCGTCGTTTGGCCCTCTTTAAGAGTCACTAGAATATATCTATTGTCATTCTCTATAGAACATTAATATCTGTATATTAGAAATAAAATAAATATTCTTAAGAAAAATATATGATATTTTTATTTGAATCAATCGTTTTTGTACATTTTATCCCCTTTTATTAATTCTAAACAACTTTTTTCTATTTTATAAGATTTTCCAAGATATCAAAACAAAATGTTCATTTCAGTGGTTTTATAACGTTTATCGACCTTTTGATTGTTCACAAGATTGATCGATTTTTGGTTGAAAAAATAATTAATTTCTATAATACAATCCAAGCTCAATTAGCTATTCGTGTATCGGATCCATTTTGGAATGAAAACGGCAGTGGTTCGTTCTGTCCCGTTCCTTAATTTCCTATAATAGTCATATTTTACTACATAGTACATAGGAATCTATCAGATAAAATTCTGCGGACTCTACTCCCGTTTACAATATAAATACAAAATTGGCAAATGGGAAAACATTTTAGCATCCTCTGCATTTTATTAACTGAGGACGAAGAGTCTGAAGTTTAGTCAAGTCAAGGATGTAAATAACAGCTTGGGAGCGTAGCGAAAGTATATTTATTCCTTTTTATAAATTTGACACACTGAGGAATTGCATGGCTCGTAGATTTTATTGAAGATAAATATGAGGCGGATGAGGATATGAATCGGACTCCTTGTTTCTAATGTCCTCTATCGATTATAGGTTATCCATTTCTGCTGGCGAGATTAATATTTATAGGCTTGGAGATGGGCTCCAACAATCGCACTACCTCGTATGAATAAATACTCAGTGTTCCGTATAAAATGTACAAGATGAGATGTTCCTGTGTTATTGAGGTTGTTCTATATTTTACGAAATGGATTCGAAGATTTTCATACATGGGACTCTCATACTTGGAATTGAACTCTATTCAACTCACGATCATCTTGATAAGAGAAACAGTTAATGAAATCTCACCCGGGAATAGGAAATCTGTTCCGGATCTTCTCTCTGAGTGCCGAGTAGAAACTTCTTCCTTCCACGCGTTCCAGTTTGTCAATGAACCCTGACACGATCCTATTCGTTACAATATCATTATATTACTATATTTTTCATACATTTATACTTTTATTTAAGTTAAAAAAATATTTTTCAGGTTGAGGAATATTAAATGCTTGAGATATCAGTAGATACACAATACTTTATATGCGTATACTAAAACTACCCCATTAGTACAAGATTTTCTACATCAATCATTCTTATAAAAATGCTTTTTCTATATATTCTACTATATTGTATATTTTTTATAATAATAATATATTATATAGGCTAAGATGAAATATTTTATCCTCGACTCGACATAAGCACTTATTGATTGATAAAGAGTCATATTTCTTTAGCATTTACAATATTAAGTTAATACTAAAATAGCCTATTAAAAAGCATACTAATTTTTTTGTTATAAAATATCTTGAAATAAGAGCATGCTAAATGAAAGATTTCTATTGATCTAAAGCAATTATTTTTCCTATAAAAAACTTAAATATGAGATCGTGAAGGTATTTATAAAAATAAGATTTTTCGTCATTTGTTGTAAGATTAAATATTGGATTAACCGATCAAACGGATGCCTCACGACGAGGAGCTTTAATGACTTTGTAGATGGGCGCGGAAATGGCGGAATGTTGAGACGGAAACTCTTTGCGAGTTTGACAAACGTTAACTTTCCGCTTTGAATCAGCCACTCAGTGTGGTTTGTCAAGGCTCCTCGGAGCTTTGCAAAAACGGACATCATTGCAGAAGATCCTGCTTTGAAGACGGGACACCACCCTATCAACCTAGATCGATAAAACTTATTATCATTTTTATAGAAAACTACACGCATCATCTTTCACTTCAACATCACTCGAGTAAACAGCGTGAATCGTAATTCGTAAGAGATCTACTATAAAAAGTAAGTGTATAAATTGGAAGTTAAAAGACTTTTAGATCAATAAATAAATGGAATCGTTAGATAAAGACAAGTTCAATTCAAAATTCCAATTAAGTAACATATACACCATAAAGAATAACAAACATTTCAAGGTCCAAATATGGTGTTTATATTAAATGTGTTATTTAATAGAGTTAGCAAAAAAGAATGTATAAATTGTATTGCATCTTGAAGTCAAATGACTTTTGCTTCAGTCTATATAAGATGTTTATAGAATAATAAAATTTCCTACAGTTTTTACTTATCTAACTATTATGTTATGGACTGATTTGATCGGTCAAGGGTAATGAAAATGAAACAAAAAACAGATCCTATTTCATTCAAACTTATGTTGGACAAAAATATGAATTGTTTATAAGAAAATATTTAAGCTCTATATCTCTACTATGTATATAAATTGTCTATGATCTATGGTTGTAACATTGAACAAAATACTTGCACGTATTTTGCATTTCCTAATTTATCCTTCAACCTGGAGGCTTCAAAGCGATTTTTTTCTCTTTCGACATCAAGTATCGATCATAAACCCTTAATGGAAATTGGATTTCTTCGTGAGCATCAAATACACGAATTCACACATGAATGGATCAAACTACGAAAAATACTCCAGCCAATGTTTTGGCCCTTTAATAGGAAATGCATTTTGATTCTTGATACAATACTCTACATTTACAAACTTGTACATTATCAAACGCTAATATCAACTAAAGTTAATTAAAAACATTCCTTACAAATCATGTTTTGGTCGTAGGTGTTGAAGTTGAGCTTCTTTTTTAAATAAATGGTACATCCACAATTTCTTGCCTCCTACAATTTCTTCATTAGGAAAATTTAAGCACAAGGATTTAATTCGAGCGTTCCGAGTTGAAATTCGAGTGAGGAGAGGAGAATTCAATGCTTCCTATATTGAATGGAGAAAGGTTAGAAGTCGAAGGTGGAAGAGTTAGATCAAATCAATAAGAGCCCGAGGAAGAAATATTCTATTTCCTTGCATCATCGCGTCATTCCTTATTAATCGTAAACTTCAATTTGTTCCCTCATTTAATTAGTATAACAATGTCGAATTATTTATTTTCCTCCCTTAAAGTTCTTTCTTATTGGTTTTATAGGCATTGAAGTTATATGAGTTACATATAGGCGATTTCATCTGTCTTTTTCTTGTTTTACATATTGTTTCTTATAGACTTTAGAGTTTCTAACATTTTCGCAAGTTTAAGGGCTTGAATAATACAAATTGTATAAGCTATTTAATATAGGAATACCTATACCTATTACATACAAATGCTTACAAGACTTACAAAATCATACGTCAAACTAGCCATTGGCAAATTCCCGTACGTATATTATTTACAAACAGATATTATTAGATATTGTAAAAAAATACTACATGTTACTTAACATGGTATTTTCATGTATTTTTTTACATTGCAAAGTATTAAAATATGAAATATTATTTATCTTTTAAGTATCTTTATCACAATTTCTACCAATGCTATAATTGCTTATTCACTTCCGAACGAACTCCAATTGTAAAATATAACAAGAATAGGCTCGTTATGAACTTTAAATTGCAAAAGTGACTTTTTGCACTGTCAACAACAATAACATCAGGGAAAAACGCAAATTATCATGAAGGAGTTGAGATAATATTTCTACCAGTAATATCAGCAATGCTATAATAATAATACATATTTATTTACTTAAAATCTCTATATCTATATTGGTGAGTTTAAAAATTACACGTCAAAGTTGTAGAATAGCGAAAGTAAAATAATAAAAGAAATAATAATAAATTTTTATTATCAAAGAAATTTAAATAGATTATTAAGGCCACAATACACCCAATCAAATTGGTCTTACATAGAATAGCCTATATTACAATATTATTAATTAAAATTAAAGTAAGTAGTGTAAACATATAAATATTATGTTAAGATTATTGATTATCGTATAAATATTTAAACGTGTTTTCTTCAAATTCGAATTTGTTGAAGTCCAGGAGGTTCCTATTTAGAGCTTCTTTTATCTGATTCCATAATTTGGGACCATAAGAAATAAATGATAATGTAATTGCATTTATGCAAATAAGTTCAATATCGGGAAATCGGATGTGTCATCCATCTCTGAAAAGCCGCCAGCATTTTGCTATTTATATCTCATGAAACTCGCTAAATAGAGACGTACCATTACTGACACGAGTGCATGAAGTGAATATTATTGTATAATCCTATAAGTATCATACTTTCATCTACAAGAATGTTATTTTAATTCTTATATGTAGCTTAAATGCATATATGTTAGTAGTATGCATTCGTTCGTATCTAGAGTACATACATATGCATACTTATGTATGTAACGTGGGTATGTGTAAGAACTATTCTGTCTCATAAGGTCCCCAACACGTCCAATCCCCAAATTTCCAACCTTGCCCTCCGACATTATCGAATTATCATTGAAGATAAAAAGTTTTAATTCCATGTGAAAGGACGCGAGGCAAAATAACTTTTTTAATAACTTTGTGAATAAAGTTTATATGCGCACCTTAAAAGCTCTCTCACTTCTCTGAGAGTGAGTAACAAGTTTGGTGCAGAACAACGAAGTTTGACTTAATTGACTTTGTAGGATATTTCCTTCAACTTTTAGAAATTTCACATTATTTAATAGTACGAGTATTACTCGTATGTGTATGTACATTACACACCATACCTTACATACAAATTGGAGCATTTATTAAAAGACAATAAAACGATGTATTCCGTTAATATAAAATACCGACATGTAAATACATACCTACCTTATAATTACATATCTTACTTCTCGTGATTTGCTAATCGTCTCCTATGTTAGCTCTTTAGATTTTTACCCTGAATAAAGTTAACATTCATATCTGCATGCATAAGTATATTAAAACTGTGCTTTCTGTCTCTAAGTAGGTAGCTATTAAATGCAAATCATACCTTTAAGGACTTTAAGCACAATGGCAAATTACCATGTTTTATATGAAGCTTTTATCTTTATAAATCACTCAACATTAAAAGTTTCTTGAAATTCGTTTCTAAATTATCTACTTAAGAAGCTGAGAATTAATCAAAAGATCAAATGAAAGGTTTTTAACAAGTTACTTCCTTGGAGGTTCGATTGGAGTCCTTGGGAAGAAATGGGCCATTGGAGTCATTTTGAAGAGACACAAGATTTGGTCGCAAAGTAATTGAAGAGGGTTGAAGTTGTCTTTGATCATCTCCTTTTCTCCAGACGAACCATAAGAGCAAGGTGATGAGGAGAATTACAAGAAATTGTAGACAGACAGTCTGTCGGACAACAATCGCCAAAACTCGTTTGCTCCACCACAATCTCATATTGAAACATGAATTCCTTGATCAGAATCGCACACGTGGATACTCTAATTGTACTGCATTATATAAAACATTGTGTTCATTCTTTTAACATTATAAACAAATCATGAAATGTTTCGTCAATACCAAATATTCCAATACAAATTCCATCCTACAAAGAACATCAATTTAGGCTAATTAATACAGTTAAAAAATACTATAATCTTTATATTGATTCCTATATGTATTCAATTCCACAAAAAGTATGCAGAATATTTTTTTAATATATTTTTAATATATTAATATATTTTTAATCAAGTTCATCATTTACTTTGAATATTGTATTCAATTAGATGAAAGCATAAATCATGAATAGTTATATTTTAGATATTTTAGTATTTGTATTTTACGTATTATCGTTGACTACCTGTACATATATTTGATAATGCACCCTTTAAGACTTTAAGCTATACCTAATCAAATAAATAGAGAAATCAATAAAACATTATTATAATTTAACAAGAGTGTGTACAGGTAGTGTATTATTTTGGATTTACAACATATTACATAGATAAAAGGATTTGTAGGAAATTCTAAATAAATAAATACATAGTTCATTTAGCTAAGCTAATACCCATCGGGTTCATTGAACATTATTTTCAGCTTACGATGTAATGTTGTAAGTACATACAATTAATTATAATAATTAGGTATTCAAGTTTTCATTTCTTGTAACTTATTGTGTTTACTCTCCTTTCAAATTTATTATATTCTCACTTTAATGACACTAAGGGCCAAAATAATGTGAATGAGATCCATTGAATGAAAACCGCAGCTTTACTTCTCACCAAAAATATATTTTATTCTTTTCTTTGTCTACTTTGAAGTTTATCCTACTTTTATCAACCAAAGCGCATCGACATTTCTCAAATAGTCCATCATATCCACTCCATAAAATATATTCCGTATGAGCTAAACAAATATAGCTCTTGTATTGTTACTTTGTTACAACCCACACACCATGTAATTTCAGTTCAAAGTTCCATATAGGGTCAATTTCTCAAACACAATCGCACGAGGTTCAACTGCTGGTTTCCGACTCATAAGATTAAGGATTACTTCGATTGATAACTCATTTTTAAACATAGCTTCCGACACGAACGAAGAACATTTTGAGAGCAATAAAACTTTTTAATCCAATGATTTATGAGAAATGTTCTTTAATAAGAAACCTACTATCCACGGAGAAATTCTTTCCATTCATCGGCTAATGGCACTTCCTTTGATTATCTTCATTTACTTCAATGCTCTAAAAGAAGACATTAGAAGTTCCAAAAGGATCCAAAGGTTAAATACAAATAGGATGAGTATCTTTATGTAGGTGAGAATTTTCCCAATAGATTAAAATTCAATCCAGATTAAAGTCTTTTGTGAAAAAGGAAATTGTTCATATAATTAGCCCTAATTGTCTGTCTATTCTTTTATCGTTTAATATGCTTATATCACACAATGCGATTATTCTGATTATTAATAATTATAAGTGTGAGTTTATGTATAAGGGTGACCTTTAATTTTACAACACATTTACTAATTGTCAATTTAACGTAAAGTTCACTAAAACCTTATAAACCAGACGATGCGGATTTTTGCCCTTTTGGTCAATCTGAAGGATTTTCTCAATCGTTCTCTTGTTCTTATTAAGCAAAATCTTCGGAACTTTTAAATTACCCAGATGAACTTGGATAAAAATTAAGTTGGCGAGTTTGAAGCTTAATAAAATTGCCAGATAAGCACAAAAGAATTTCCACTTCCAAGTGTATGAAACCGATTGCTCCTCGGCTCGTCTCATTAAGACTTAAACAATCTATGCATTATTCAGAAGATCCGAGCATATACTTACATGCATGTATTCATAGAGAGCCAAATCTTCTCAACTCGTGAAATAATCATCTTAAGGAATACATAATAGATTCGACTCGGCAGACCCATGAATTTGGATGTTATATTAGTAGATTATCCTTTCAACGAACTCTTCAATGTTTATTAGAGCCTCTTGAGTATCTCGAGGCGCCTGGAATCTTTCAATAATATTCTATTCGGAGGCTTTCAAACCTCTACAAACCTCATTTATTGTTTTCCATTATTCATAAACCACTTTTGAACTTTTAAAAATACTTTCCTTCAATTGAGAGAGGGATAATAGAACATTGGGGATTTGAGGATAAATAAATACCTACATTAACCATACGCATTTATTTCCAGCATATTATGTACTATTCATATTCTCAGTGTTGGTGTATGGCCATATAAGGAACTTTAATTAAATGACTACTTAATTACCAATTTGACATGTTACATAGTGAGTATCATGTATCGAGGAACGTGTTATATGCACAGACATTACATCCTTTTGTGCATTGTAAATGAATGAGTATCAAGATTGATCTGACGATACTCATATTTTTAATGGATAATTAGAAGGAAAAGGAGCGACCTAAAAGTCAATTAATTAAGTAGATGTAGAAATTGATTCGGAGTTCCTATTACACTACAACTGCTTTGTTTATGTTTGATTGTGAAGGGTTGCGTGAGGAATCGAGGTCAGGAAATAAAGCTTAAATTGGGAGGGAATTGTGACATCCAAAAAAGGAGTTTGTTCATGTATTTACTCCTTGAGTGGAGGTCAAAGTCAAAAGGCTACGTGGGCTCATTCCCTCTCCGTAAACATTAAGAGGGAAAAAAGTCATTGACAAAAACACTCTTTTGTGTCGTAGGGAAAAGATAGGGAAAAGACCCTCCTGCGGAACCTTTTGTTCTTTTTTCCTCGACTCCGTCGGAAGTAAAAGTTTATTGGGGAGGAACAACTGTTAAATTCGGCACTTCTCACAAACTCCACCAATAAGGAATTGTAGACTTCGAGCCTTTTTGCCCGTTCTTTGCCAATTTCACATTTTTTCTATCTCTGACAATAAGACAAGATGTTACAGAAATCTTCCTTCAATTTCCACTGAAAATAATGTAATCGGACATTACGTTCTTGCTTTACGCATTTATTGAAGGATGCTGTAAAGTTGAACGACGTAAATAAAAGTTTACCCTACTTCTATCACCATTTGTTTTTCAATGGATTCTATACTCCATCATTACAAGATAGCATTTTAAGTTGATTTATTAATATCAAATACTATTTATTATACAATAACGACTCACAAATAATTCTTATGAAATAATTTAAAGTATTGTAATATGTTTTAAAATAAAAATTTTATTGCAATTTTGAAGTTTATAAAAATATAAATTTGGATATCATTATTCATATTAAATCCAAATAAACATGTAAATTGTTAAAAAATGATAACACAGTTTTAGACTGACTTATTAAAATTGAAATTTTACAAAGTAAACAACAATTGACTTCTCTAACCTAAATATAAAAAATTATTTTAGGAGTATTAAAATTGATGTAAAAGATCGATTGTTAATCCTGTGTATAAAATATGAACTATTCACTTGTTAATATATATTAATTCCTATCCTAAAAATCACAACAAAAGTTACATTATTAAACAAATCAAAACATCGGTAAGTCAGTCGATTAAACAATGAATAATAAATTCTATTAGGAATCGAAATTTCATTTATCAATGCAATGTTAGAGCGGAAGGAGTGTGTTGGGGTCAAGGCGAAAGTGGAAGTGTACGAGATATTCGGCGTTGGCTCTTTGAACGCTAATTCCAAAAGGAGCACTTGGGTGAAAAGTGAAGGCAACGAGGCGACGTCCTGAATGTGAACTTCTTGCAAGGATTCCAGCATGAATTTGAAACTTGTAAAGTCCCGAATCACGACCATAAAATCTATCGAAAAATAATTCAAAATGGAATTTAAATATACTATTTCGACTATTTTCCAACAAAATATTAAATATATTATTAGCTTAAATTATATTTGTTACTTAAAAGTTATAATGTATGATATTTATTTCTTAATCATTATTACCTTATTGGCATTTCACCACAGGCCTTTGGTCTTTCCATCATTGAAACTCTGTGATCGTCATAAGAAAAAAGTGCTTGGTCAAGGTACGGTGAGGAACTGAAACTCTGAGCGCTGATTGGCAATTGGGCTAAAATACGTTTTGTCGCTTCAATCGGTCCACCAAAACGGGCACTCGTGATTGTTTGACGAAATCTCTGGCTGATTTGCCTGCAATGGTTAAATATAAAAATTATTATAAATTAAATAAAGAAAAAGTATTTTATTTAAGAGTAGGAATTTATACTATTTACTTTGATATAAATTATAAAGTGAATAAAACAAACATGAATTGAATAACGAAATAGTTTTGTTTATAATTTATCGAAATTTACCTTGCAAAAATATTATTAGAAGGCGAAGAAGTATAACGAGATTCAGGAGTCATAAAATTATTCCTAAAATTATCAGCATAAGCTTCAAACAAATCTACGAGATCCTCGCTCGTATTTTCATAAACGGATAAAATCTTCGCGTTGGGAATATCATAAATGACAAAGAGACAGTGTTGCGAGTTGGGTTCAGACGACTTGAGCGTGACCACTTCGACCGAAGAATATTTTAAAAGTAAATGTTCTTCGTCCAACAGTTGCATTTTCCAAATTCTCAAATTCTTCAACTGTTCAAAATACTGATAGAATCGACAAAGCTCATCGGTCATTGGAATGAATTCATCTTCATCCTCTTCACTCTCGCTTTCATCTGATTCGCGAATTTCCGACATTTCTTTAAATTCCTTTTTTTCCCTTTTTACATTCCGCTTTTCCTTTATTGGAATCCCAGTTCGTTTCCTTCCTCTGTTTAACCCATCTTTAAAGAGGTAAACGAGAAGTCGTTGTTTGAGCGAATTAGTAAAAGCTTCTTGGAAAGGAGGTACGACTGTGAACTCAGGGACTGCAGACTCAACGAGTTCGTCATCTTCGAAACAAAAACGTCCGATTCGCCGAGCTTCTTGTAATGTTCCATGGTCGAGGTGAAAAATATGGACGGTTTGATGTTGGACAGAAAGAATAGCCAGGGTCTCGTTGTAAAGGTAAATCCCTTGATTGTGGGATAAAAATATTTTATCTACTTTAAAAGAACGGGAGTCGGAGAGGGACCCATGGAGGATGTCAACTACGTGGATTGTATAGTCTTCAAGTGGATATCGATGATTGGGTTCAACTGATTCGTTGTTTCGATACATCTCGTAAAAGTTTGGATGTGAGAGGTCATCTTGAATGTACGTCGCTGAACCAACTATCATGTAGCGAGAATCTTCAGTAAAAAGCGAACACTCTCGGTTCAATTGTTCTCCTTGAGGGGCAACGGAGATTCTTGCTTTTAACTTGAAAAAACTGTCAAATATTTGATTTCTTATTCTTAAACTTTCGTCCTCTTTTTCTTCACTGCTCAAATGATCGTTGTTATTTGGAGTGAAGGTTGAAGGATACAAAGGAGTGTCGCCCTATTAAAAGCCAAAGAATTTATTAGGCGACGCTATTAATTTATATTGGCAAATTAATTAAATTAAATGGAATTATTTCAACGCTAATCCTAAGCTATATTTACATAATTCTATAATTTATTTTATTACGCACCTTTCCAGGAGTTGAAGGCTTAAACCATGTAGGAGGCTCTTTTTCATTTTTAAATGAATGAAATAATCGGGTTGCCGCTTGTGGTCCTTTAAAAGCATAAACTTCAATTGAAATTTGATCTTGAGAAAAGGCAATGAAATGACGTCCGTCAGGAGTAAATTTTCTTAAAAAACACGGAGGTTTCTCCACATGTGTCACAGTAAAATTAGGAAAAATAGAAAGATACATCGATCTTTCTAAATATCGTTGCATTCCGGGATTTCGCCCTCCCCAAATTTCTCTTCCGGCTAGTCGCATGACGATGTTTTGTGGACCGATGTCTCTCATTTCGAGTTCAGGGAAGGAATGACCATCGGTCATGGTCCTCTTTTTCCGAAAATATCTTGGATACTCCATCTTTAACCATAAAAATATAATTAATTAGAATTTAAACTTATACTAGAGATGATTTTGAAACTCCAATACTATTACAAAATTGCTTCTTGCGTAAGGAAAATTATACAAAGATTGATACGTTTTGCAATAAGGGAACAGTTGCAATTGAAATGACTACTATTGTAAAAGAAAATAGACATTCAGATTTATATAATGAGTTAATATAATTGTTACCTTTAAATTTGTTAATTTAATACCTAATTAAAACGTTTCATTATTTATTTAATCATGATTAATGTAAAATTTTAGGTCAATTATAGTCACTCCTAATAATTTATTTGAATTTCGGCACTATTTCAGATAGCAGAATATAGTACGATTTCAAAAAGGCAATGTTTAGCATAGCCCCATTATTTTCAAATTGATCAATTTTCATACTTTTTCATAGTCCGAATAATAATTTTATTAACGATTCTTGTTCCAATTTGAACATGTTTAAATTGATAATTGCTCGATTGTAAGGAAAGAAATGCGCTAAGTTGCAAACTGGGCTGGATCCGACATAACTATATATCCAACTATATATCAAGAATTTTGACCTTCTCTTCTCATTGCACAGCAAAAATCATATCGCATGCTAATACAACACAGCATTAGCATACACCTGTCTATTTTATAATCCCATTCACAAACAAAACATCTTTCCTAGAATCAAAACTTTAAATATAATTCAATATTTCCAATTTTGGTTTGGTCATGTTCAGAGGGATAATAGCGAGAATTGTTTCAGAGCAAAATCAAAAGTTAGCCCTGTCTTCGTACATTCACAATAGGAGCGGTGTTCGGCTCATCAGGACTTTCGCTGGCATTCAAGAACGAGATCATCTTCAGCCTTCGCTATCTCTCTTAAGAAGAAATCTTCTCAAGAGTACACCTTTTGTAAGTATCTAAACAATAAGGTCAATAATCTTAAAAGCATTGTTTAGTATTTTACCAGCTGATAACGAACAAGTGAAACGGCTTGTTTGTTTGAAAGACATCAAATTTTCTCTTTCTATTATGAGACAAAATTAATTATTCTATTGCAATTCCCTATTTGCCTTCAAGTGACCATATTGCATTAACAACATACTACAAGTGTTGGTTATATATTATCATCGTTAACCCAATAGTCTACCTTACTTCCTTAATGAGTTTATAAAGAGGCAATTTGGAATCACTCAATTATTTAAAAGGATCACACCTGAGTGACTTGATTGAATTATCTGTTCATCATTCCATTCAAAGCTGAAATGACTCACAAAACTTTAATTTTCGGTGTTCTTATATTATTAGCTTTCGATGTAAGTTCCTTACTTAAAATAAACATTTAAATTCTAACAATATTTCTTATCTCCCATTAAGGTTTCGGTGAGAGGGAAATCATCAAAGTCGGCAGTAAGCGAAATGGAGAAAGGCGGTGTCGTGCCAGATGTAATTCCAAAGGCTCCTATAGAACCCCTTGATGTCAAATACGCTGGGAATCTTGTAGTGGATTTTGGAAATGTGTTAACTCCAACTCAAGTAAAAGATCCTCCTACAATTACTTGGAATGCTGATGCCAACAAATATTATTTGCTCTGCATGACTGGTAAAACAATACAAAATTTTTTTATTTTATAAAATATTTAATATTATACGTTTATAGCGTAAATATAAATATGTATCTTAAATAGTGTTTTAAAAACACTATTTAAGATTCCAATATTATAGATTTAAAAAGAGAATTAATCATGTGATGATCCAATAGATCCAGACGCTCCAAGCAGAGCTGATCCCAAATTTCGCGAATGGCATCATTGGCTCGTTGGGTAATAAAGTTTATATGCCATTATTAATTTCTTAAAATATATAATTGATTGATAAAAGATTGTGATTATTTACACTTCTCTAAAAGGCTAAAGGTTATAATAGTAATTATCTGATTATTTCAGGAATATTAAAGGCAGTGATATCAAAGGGGGAGAAACTCTCTCAGAATATGTCGGCTCTGGTAAGAATCACATTAAAATATTAATTATATTTTATATCTTTTGAATTAGATAGACATCATTAAATTATGTTAATTCCAGGTCCCCCAGAAGGAACGAAACTTCATCGATATGTCTTCTTAATTTACGAGCAACCAGGAAAACTTAACTTTGATGAACCCCGACTTACTAACCGATCTGGAAACGGTCGCGGAGGATTTTCTATTGCCAGACTTGCTGCAAAATATAATTTGGGTGATCCAATTTATGGGAACTTCTACCAAGCAGAATGGGACGATTACGTTCCTTTGCTCTACAAACAGCTCAGCGGATAGTAAAAGAGTTTTTCACAAAGCTCTACAATTTTGCTCATTTAAGAAAAATTCAAATCTTGTTCTTCCATTAGAGCAGTTAAGTATTATTGAGGTAAAAGTTAAAAGTTATTCATAAATATACAGTTGAGAAAATTGTATTAAATACAATAAAAATAAAATGATTTGATCAAATTGAATTGTTTTTAATGCCAAATTTCATTTTAATCATTCATTACTATAATTTAAATAAAATGCCTAATTGTTCTCATAAATATTTCAAATTCAATCGCATGCTAGTTTTCTTTCGAAGCTAGCCAATGCCATTCCAAACGCTTGAAGAGGACATAATGGGAAACGGAAATCAAGAGTGAAGTAATTCTGTCCAATTCTCCCAGATTGTAAAATCAAGTATTCGCCTATAATCATAATTTGCTTTAAAATTAATAAGTTTGTTCATATTTATATATTTATGTAATTTTTTAATATTTAATGTCTTTTTACTATCATTGGAATCAATGATTTGGAAGTTTTTAACTGATGGTTGAGTTGCTCTTCCATGAAAATTAAGAACATAAGTTTGAGAGCTTTCAACCCAAAGCGGATCTTTGTTTTGTAATTCGATCACACCTTTATTCTTCATATTTCCCATTTTTCTAGTCCCTTTATTGTAAATAATAAATCATACAAATATAAAACGATATCGAACAGAATGATTAAAATAATATATTTTCCAAATTACTTGAAATGGATTCTGAAGGAGTTGATGGTTTAAAATCCAAACGCATTGACTCATTTATCATTGCTGGAATGTAGAATTTCATTTTCCTTGGCCCTTTGAGCCCAAGAACGTTCTGATTCTGATTTTCATTCAAAATAACATAATTGATTAGATTACATTAAAAAATACGTAAATGTGTAAGTTAATTCTCCGGTGTAACATTTAATTAATTCTTATAAGTTTTACATAAGAAATGAGCCCAAATTCTTTTCTTAATGGAAACTTTTCTTTCTCAGAATCCACATCCGTTGTTTTTTGAATAGTTTGTGAATAGGAGTCAATAAGCTCTTTTGAAATCTTAGATTCCACTGAATCTCCATCATTGTAAATGAAAAACTTTGTTCCGAAAAAGTTAGATCTGATTTTCCCCACGTAGTTTGCACTCGATCTATGCAAGTCTCCAGACTCGAGTGTTATAACGTAATTCCCCGTTTTCGACTTTTTCCTTTTTCTTGCAGCCATGATTAAAGTCTTTTTCAAAGGAAACCAAAAATCCAATAAATAATAAGATCTAAAAGTGGGCAAATAGTTAAACTCTTCTTCTAACCTTTTTCTCTTCGGATCTTTCAAGATAAAGCACGTAAGTGCAATAAGGGCTAATTTTTGTCCTTCTCCTCACGATTAAACACTTCATCTGAATTCCAATTGGAACTGGCTGATAGGCAAAATCCTTACGTCTTTTGTAATATTCATTTGGCAGAAATCTGTACTGTGCTTCACCCGTTTCATCCACTATAAACTTTTTTTTAAAAATAATACATTTTAATATAATTAATTCAAGCTGGGAAACTCTATAGTTGAAAATGTTAATTTACGCTATGAGTTTGAATTTCAATAAATTGTTACTTTATAGAAAGGGTTTTTAGCGGGGCGTTCGTTGAAAGCAGCATGAGCCAATTTTGGATCATATTTGAGGGCGATATCTGGAAGCCTGAAATTTAGCAAGATTTTATTCCTTTCTTGAGATTGAGATCCTTCTGGAGGTAAATCTGTATTGTATTTCCTCGATGGTCCATCTGCATCGTCATCTTGAAAATTATTCTCATAATCCGAGTCCGAATCCGACGAATCGTCCGAATTCGCGTTATTTGTTCTATTGGATCGGTGGAGGGAAGTGGTGGAGGTGACTGGATCCGCTGCTTCGTCAGTCGAACAACCTTCGTCTTCACTTTCTGAGAGGTTTACTTTGTTAACGGGGAAAAGGTCCCTTGATGATCCCGAAGAAGTCGACTCCGACTCTGAGAACTCGTCAGTGTCCGAATCAAATTGAAGGGGTGATGGAGGTGAAGCGACTTGAATGATCTTCGGTTGAACGATGACCAACTTTTCCAACTCGAACTCATTTCCTTCCAACTTTAAGTTTCCGTCTCCCCAGCCATCTTCAAGTCGTTTGTCATACACGGTTGAACAAAAGCCATTGGATGAGATTCTCAAATGATGAGTTTTACTCCCATCGCTTGATCCACTATCCCGTGGCATTTGATATTAATAATTGGGAATTATTTGTCAAATCATTAAACTTGGATTATTGTATTTTTTGATATTATGGTTTATTTTATTCTCTTTACAAGGATCGAAATATTAAATAAGGCCGAATGCTTAACAATAAATGATTTCTATAGTAAATGGCTTAAATCAGATGAATGAAATCCATGACCATATTGTTAGCATCAACACTTATCCTGCTGCTTGCTACTGTTTAAATCTAAATTGGATGATTTAAATTTTAATAGAATGAAACTTGATGAAATGAAATACAACGATTTCAATCACATGAACCAGTTTATTAGCAATCTTTTTTATTTTGATTAAATAATTTTTCCACTTTATATAAATTTGAATTACAAAACGACATAATAGAATATGTTTGTATTTTTTATAATATATAGATACTTTTAATTTTTATAAATGTTGTATGGCACGATTCAAACATTATTTCTAAAATATTAATAATTCATTTCACTTATGCATAAATCTTGGAGACATATCACGATCATTCATCATTGGATTGAGACGATAGGCTGAAATACCTCACGTCCCTATCTGTATCACATTGAAGCTTCTTAATTGTATTTGTCACCATTTCTGTGTGCGGGTTCGAAGCGTCTATGAAGTAATCTGTAATAAAGAGATAAAATAAATAAAATAATTCACTTTAATGGTAATATGATCAATAGAATATCAATAGCTTAAAAAATATTATGTTCACATACCAAGTTTGAGAAGATGTTCCGTCAGTGTCTTTGCGACAATAATTCTAACATTTGGCACACTATCCTCACTAAGTTCAATGAGGTGTGGGAGAATTTCTTGAGCAAATTGTTCTGGACGGAGAGCGTTGTTTTCAAGGAGGAGGGTAGCAAGGGAAGCGAAAGCTTGCCTCCGAACCCATTGCTCCGATTGACAGAGAGTTTTGATGAGTTGAACAAGGAAGTTATTCACAAGGCCAGGATCCCCATCCCCTCCGGACATCCTCTGCTCGTTCAACCGGACAATTATCTTGGTCGCCTGATTAAACAGAAATTAGATTCCTCAATTCGACTCCATTACTCCATCATCATTGTTGACCGAGTCCGGAGCATAAATAAATAAAGGATTGCAAAATGGAGAGAGAGAGAGAGAGCTTACTAGAAGAAGAGCTTCGGCCCGTATGGCCGCCACTCGATCTACGATGAGGTCGATGGCAAGGGGGCACAATTGCAGTGATACTTCTTCAACCTCGTACATCTCGGTAAGCTCCTCCATTTGCTGAGCCAACTCGAGCCGAAACCTCCAATTCCTCTTGTTGTCCGTTTCCTGGAAGCTTCGGAGTGTCTCCAGGCATTTCCTTCGCTCCTCACTCCCAAGAATCTACTCAAAGTAAATACAAATTCTTTCTCAAAACACTCAACTTTATTCGACTCCCCTCTTTCCATCAATCTTATTTCGGAAGGATGTGTTAGTTCATGTAACCCAACAGTTCCCCAAACACCCGAATCATGCCTCAATCTTTTAGATTAGATGAAAATTTCATAAAATGCCTTTCGCCCAGTTATTTATCAAATGCGTAACATCGGAGGATTTATCTCTACATTTTTATAAAAATTATTTAGTAGAGAAAGAAAGGGAAAAGACGGTTTTCTTTATATAAATACAGTATATCCATTTATGTATCCTATACATTCTAGCAATATCAATTGTCTATACGCCTTCTCTATTCTTCTATTTTTAAAAGATATAGGCAACCAAACGAATGAATGAACTTTGATCTTTTTAAAATGTTAGGAACATACCTTGATGAAATTCGCAAGATTTTTCAGTATTCCCATTCGAACCTCGTCAAGGTCTTTGATAAGTGCATTGAAGTACGGGACCAAATCTCTCTCAGAAAGTTCCGGCCCAATAACTTTCGCTAATTCATGAAGACTCGACGCAAGAGTATATCTGACCTTCCACTATAGCCAAAAAATAAAAATAAAAAAGTTAAATGATGAATGGATCCGTTCGTGACAAATGGTGTGAAGAAAATAAAATGGTGCCACACCTGCATATTACAAGCAAGACTCTCATAGCAATCTCGAACAATTGACCAGTTTTGTGGTCCTAGAGTGACGACGACGGCCGGAAGGTTGTAAACACAAAAAGCCGCCATTTCTGAGTACGGCCCTTGATCAAGTTGAGCATCGCTCATTTTCACAAAGTGATCGAGGAGAGCATGAGGAACGATCTCTTGTTGTTCTGTTGTCACTGACTTGGGCAGATCTTCAAGCAGTCGACCTTTTGTTCCCCTCTCTTCAAAAGGAAAAGGAAGATCAATAAACGCGTCCATATCTCTAACTATGCTTTCTCTTACCCCAGAGTCGATAGTCGTCTCCGTAATTGAGTGGGCTGCTATACTGCTCGTCAGAGTCGTCGTCGTACGGGTCCAGCCCCTTCTGTTTATCAAGCCCCAACGATGCTACGAACAGGTTCATGTATGTACGGTGAACGTCTAAAAGGAATTCAAATAATCGTTACGCCTTTTCCTTACAAACTCACTAAATAAAATGAGATAAAACATTGTAGTGAAAACCATCTTTCACTACCCTCATAGGATACACAATATTTTAACTATCGCATGAAATTCCCTAAACATATTCGCAATTGAACGACACAAGACACGAGTGTGCGTTTGTGCAAAACTTAACTTATTATGTGAAGTAGTTGGAAAATTTAATTCAATGATGAAATGTTATAAAGCGCTTAAACGTGACTAATTAACTAGCCAATTACTAATTAGCATAAGTGAGTTGCTAGTACATGCCCTAGCTATAGAATATATAAGTTTATAACATGTCAATTAACTTTCAAATGAAGCTAGACATTTTTACAAAGAGGAAAAATTTAATCATTTAACTCTCTATCTCCATTCCATAATGGATCCAATCTTAGTCAACTTCAATACATAACATAGTTAGTAGTTATCAGTCTTATTACTTGCTAATTACATTTGAAGAACAAGTGTATAGTCTGTCTGTCTGAGAGTTATTTTTAAATCTTTAGTTAGGTATGCAAAGTATGCATCTGTTTAGAAAGACCAACGTCATTGAATATTGTATTCAGTAAGATATCAATGATTGCTCACTAACAATGCCAGAAGCCCCTCTCTCCCAGGCTGTTAATCCATCCTAATTGAGCTCAAAGAAAAAAAGTGAAATAAAAGAAAGATGAACCTTTCATGGGCTCTCGTAAATGAGAAGGAATGCATTAAGAAAGTGGATGGTCTTCAATGAGCCAAGATTCCTATCCTTATATCTCTTCCACTTTACGGCCTTCAAGAACCCCGCCAATTACGAGAAAAATCCAAAGAGAAATGAAGACCAAAGGCGGAGAGATGGAGAAAGAGATGGATCAAAGAAACTCCCACGGCACTTCTTCTCAAAAGATCCCCTCAAGATCCACTGGGAGAGGAAGAGGAAAGAGATAAGGCCAAATCATAAGTATTATCGGCCAAATAAAACAGCTTTCAAATTCAGACATTTCGCCTGCTCTATCTCCCATCAAACAATAAAATAGTTCTTTATCCTTTAATTGACTATATAAACCCTCCTTAAAAACACTCTTCATGTAAAAACCCATCCACAAAAGAGATCCTCAAAATATAGTTTTACTATACAACACTTTGTAATAGAAAATAAACCACAATGGATTTCCCAACTCAAAGTATTACATAGCTTACATACCAAGATAGTTATATTGGAATGGAGCACAAATATAAATAAAAAAATTCTTTCTCCACAAACTGCATCTTTGAAGGAAAAAGCTCTAATTCCATTTATGCCCCACTCAAATGGTAACCTACAAAGGGAAGTTTTTCTTGAGCGAAACGATTAGCTATTCAAGAAGTGCGGAAGAAAGTAATTTATCTATATCAATTTTTCATTTTTAATTCTCAACTTTTCTCTCTTGCCCCTATGTACATACTATTAGTTTCAAAACCATGAAAGTTCTCATATTTGAAGAGCTGAAAGAGGAGTTGTGAGAAAAAAAGACGCTCAACATCTCACTACTACTTAAAGAGGGAATCCAAGCCTCGACAACCTATTTGTCTATTAAACAACTTGAAACATTTCACTTGGTAAGATTACAAAGTAATGAAAAAGGTTTATAAGAATAAATTTATTTTACTCTCAGCAGGGGCTCTTCCTTTCACTCCCCAAACCCAACGAGAGGGAGGGAAAATCCTTAAAAGAGGGAGAGAGCGAGTTTGGTTCGCTATCTCAATCTGACCATCAGCTCCCATGCCATTCCAGAATAGAGGAAGAAAGCCAGTGATGGCGGATCGGAATCTGCACGCAAATAACGAAATGCCATGTCTCCTGATCTCTAAAAGGAGATATAAGGTCCAGAGACCCACACTCGACCCCACAGACTATTTTATCTCTCGATGAAAGTATGTGAAAGCCATTGGTATTTTTCAACCAAACAGTATCAACATTGGGCTCACATTATCAAGAAGGGGCCCATTCCATAATACTTCCCCCCCTTCTCATTTCTCTTCAAAATATGGTTATTTCATATTACCACCCTTTTAGCCATTGCGTGATTCTTAATTAAAAACTTTCCTCCTACCCTTCGACATTGGGTGCACGAGTGGGAGAAATCTCTCCTTAAAAATCTCAAGGACATTAAATATATTAAGCCTTCAAGTTCTGTAATTAAAAAGTCGTAAAATGCAATTCCTAGACTTCCATTGAACAGATTAACGCCAAGCTCACGAGGAGGAAAGTCTAACTAATTAAATATGGCATTATCAAGTTTTTTAAGTACATTTGGGTTCCGGGAGTAATTGACTTCATACCTGGAGAAACCGGAGTTTCCGTCTTCTTAAATGACTCGATCTCTGGTGACTGGATAAACGAGGATTGGGTCGAAGCCTTGAACGGCGAAAGTGATTCTTCTTCCTCCTCCTCTTCTTCTTCTTCTTTCGACTCGGCAGGGTTTGTGACGAGCGGGACCTCGGCGCGTGCCGACGTTATCTGTAAATTCGGACTGAGTGAGTTGTTCTTTCTCCATAGTCCGATAAGTGGGCTCATTAAAAAATAGAGAGAACACGGTCGAGGGGGCAAAGTTCGTCCAGTATATAATATACATAAAAGAGAGATAGCATTTTCTCTACATCCTGCGTGCGGAAGGTGATTGGAAGGGGAACAAGGCAGTAAGCTTTTAGCAAGTTGGGAATAGTAGGACAAGTCATGCAACTCGTATCTCAATCTCAGTTTATAAACATTCTTCCAATCCTCTTACGTTTCCTCAAATGGTCCAGCACCTCACGGCCCACTCCGTTTATCGTCATTTATACAAATTCATCGGAATAGGCCTCGAGATACAAAAAATGGCTAAAAACAATCTTTTTGTGCATGAAACCGGAGTGGCATATCGCTCGCAGTACTATATTTACCGTAAGTACCATGCATAGTTTCCCTTTTAGATTAAATGATGTTTTATAGACTTCAAAGTCCGAAATAACCTCTTTAGCTGTCTTGTAGTGGTACGTGTGTGTGTATTGTGTACCTTTAGTAGTCTTAACATATAGTGGGAGCGACAAACTTTGCCGAAGCACTTTCTGCATACTTTACCTCTTGGTTCAACTTGGAATATTGTATAGAACATTTACTTTCTTCGCATGGGCCATTACATTTCTATTATGGTTAGACAACCGACAGTGGGGATGTGGGGAGATTAAGAAAATAACTTTCCTTTTATATCGCATTTACTGCTTCATTAAAAGGGAGTTTATCAATAATGTAGGATATCTCAATTGCTTTTGAATGGTGATAAGGGAGCAAGGGGTTTCATGAGGAGTTCTTCCTAATTCCTCAGGTTTTGGCCTCCACTAATCGGGCCAAGGAAAGGAGACAGAACCATCCATCCTCCACCCCACTCTTCTTCTTCTTCATTTAATGTACAATGTTCAAGTGTGAGACTAATATATTAAATGCAGCATAGGCGCTGTTCGCAAGATTAAAGGTCTACAGACCTAACAATGAGGTACATTATGGAATGAATCCCCCTGACTCTTCATCTCCTCAAGATTCCCTCACTCTCTCTTCTCTGAGAAAATGACATAAAGATAAGGCTAATTAAACACGTAAGGATAAAAAAGTGAAGTCCTTCCCTCTCGAACCCTCCCCATTTCCCGGTGACATTCCTTCGGGACGGGCTTAGCTTTGCTCATTCCCTCTCCGCATTCTCTCCACTCTTCTTCATCGGTTAGCGTGTCTAGGACATTTTTCAAGTGTCAAGAACAAAACCTACCTCGGGCAATGGAATGGATCCGAGTGACGATGAGTCGGATCCGACTGGCTTTTGTCCAGATTCAAGACTCTGCTCAGCTCCCATCGCTGTTTCCCTCGCTCGTTCTTGAGCCTCTTCATCGACTTCCCTATCCCTCGGCGGTGTTTGATCTCGGCGAATTGGATCGGTCGGAAGGTCAAAGGGTGAGAATTGTGGTAATGGAACCCGCCAGTAATTGAAGCTATTGAACCCATCAGGAGTTGGTTCTCTTCCGGCTCGCTTATCATATTCTTCCTTCCGGATTTCTTCAAAGCTCATGGTTAGGGCTTTGGAGGAAATCATGAGCCGTCGAGGGTCAATATCCACTTCAATACCATCGTCATCTTCCAGACTTAACTCCTCCGTTGGATCATTTGTCCTCTCAGCCTCATTATCTCTTGGGTCTATCTCCATTTCAATGACTGTGCTGCTGTCTTGACTTTCATCTTTCTCATCGTTACCTTCGACCCCGGAAGAATCTTCATTTTTATTGGTAAAATACTCATTCAAAAATTTCTTGCATAAAGGATCAATTTCTGACTTCTCTTTTAAAGTTCTTTCACACATTTTTTTTTCCCTCGGACTAAAGTGTGATTTTGAATTGAATTCAATTTCGCCTTTTTGGTCAACGGTACCCATTTTCTTTAATTTCTCCTCTTTCATTCGTTCTTTTTCTTTCTCGGCCTCCAATTCCTCAACTTCCTTCGCTAACCTAAAGAAGAAATAAACAGAAAAAAACGCAATAAAATCTCATCCGTACAATAAAACTTGAAAATGCAGAGAGGAAAAAAATCCCCTTCCGCCCTTCTCTCCATATCCATAACTTTGTTTCACATTTAAAAACTGTGAAATTGAAGCATTTTTGCCAACTCATTTCAACTTTACTTCCAGCAGTTACCTCATGATGCATTAAATTAGTCTCATCTTTCATTATGAACAACTTGGTCACAAAAACCATTAGATTTATCTACCCACACCCAACCAAGACTCTTCCCTATTGCACCAAAGATGATGATGATGGGGCTCTCATGTAAATACACTCTGCATGAGGGTAATATTAAAGAGCGTAATGAACGTGATTTCTGGTAATATCGGACTAAATTTACTGAGGGGTTCGTTCCTTGGAAATATTTCGAAGCTTAATTCTCCTCAAGGGATTGGGAAACGTCTTGTTAAACAAGAAGAGATAGAATGAAAACCTCCGTATGTAAACGATGCTCAGGCCGATTCTCTCTCTAATGTTCCCTCCAACATGAGACCAGAAATGGTGTAATGGCCAATATGCGTGGGCGACTTTCTCTCTTAAATGTCCCTTAGTGAATATGATCCGACTTGACTGAGGATCCAACAGAGTGATGAGGGCGGATACCGAACAACTTCCCTCTCACTGGGATTACGAGAGAGGAAGTTTCATTACCATAAATATATCATCAAGTGATATGAAGGGACTTGGATCATTATGATGATAAATCATGTGTTATTCACTCACTTTCACACTCCCCCCCTCAGCGCTCCATTATATGAGATTGTGTGGGGAGGGAGGGCAGAGAGGTTATGGCTTCTTCGCACATGACACTCTCGACGGATCCTATCTTTCCACTCTCAAGACTTTGATCCCATGCCCCTTTAACTGGGACGGAACAGGCGAGAGAGGAATGTGTGAACATTTATACCATTCATAAAAGATGTTCTTTTCAAGGGTCTTGGTCTCAATCCACTTGAGAGCTTCACTCACGGATATGAGTTGAGTCAATGGCGATCCTCCTCTACTAGGCTATATATAAAAAATATAGTGAGGATATCGTACCAATGGATAAATAATGATCCAAGAAACATAAAATGTATCATATCATAAATGTAATAATAGTGCATTTGATCATTTTAATGGAAGCAAACGGGAGCTTTTGATACAACATATATTTCTTAAATTCTCCATTCTTATTCAATCTTATCTTGGTTCATTGTCCATGTACTAAGATTTTTAGCATCATTTCATCATTACTCTATTTTTCATCATAACATCAGTCTTACTCTAGTTGTAAATTATTAAATCAATGATTTTTAAAAAACAGTTCATTCACAGTTGACTTGCTTCGTAATCTTTATGATAATTCACTAAAGGGCTTCAAACAAATGCATGCTTAATTGTGCTCTTCAGTCAAAGTGAAGGTGGATGCGAATTGTAATAGAATAGAAAATCTTTCACATTCATAAACTTAATTTAAATTACCTTTGAAAAAATTCTTGCTCCATTTGTTCAGGAACGGGATCATAGGATGAGAAGTAAAGTAGGAGTTTTTCTTGAGGCGAAAAAGTTGTGATGAAGTGACCAAGCGTCTGGTTGGCTGCCGTTCTCACCCACCTTGACTGATCTTCCAAGAGGCGGAGAAAGACATCAGCCAATATCTCCTTCCGGGTTGTCAAGTCACAAAAGAAGGAGAAAGTCGGGAATGTCTCTGCACAGCATTTTCTCACTTCCCAAATATCATCGTTGCATAAGGCAAGGAACCTCGGAAGCTGGAAGAAAAAAATGTTTAAAATCAACTTAAATCCACGTGTGTCAAATAGGAAATCAATCATGTCACATCTAAGAATCCAATTTGCGACTATGCGCGTAAAGGGGTCTTTAACTATTAAAAACCATTAATTTCTCATTTAAATTAAACGGAACGATGAAGGGACTCCGTCAAAAACTAAATAACCAAATAGCCATGTTGGAAAACTTGAAAGTGTGACTAATTTCCGACTTATGATTGAAAAAGTTTCATGGAGTGAAAACTCGAGGGAAAAGTTTTAATGTAAGACCCGGTCTCGAACCACTTCATCATAAAAGAGGTTCATAAAGGGGGTTTTCATATTTAATCCCTTAACCATATTTACGGGACCCCTATATTCTTATATAAATAACTTTTTTATTAATCAACAAAATGTCGTGAAAATTGAACCTAATATGCATAATCTTATGTAGTACAAGGCAAAAAAGGTTGGGTGTCAAAGGTCACCCCATCAGCTTCGATGCACTACTTAAGCCGCGATCACCAATCGTCAATCGCGAGCGGATTTTCTCCATTGGAAATTTTTTTCATTCTCTATTTAAAACTTTTTTAATCA
>JAQGBZ010000356.1:0-64525 GCA_034687125.1 Neelides folsomi
TAGAATATTACAAATTCGAAAAAATAAAAATTGTAATCGGCATTGATTATGACTTATTGAAGATTCCAATAGATGAAAAGATGCATTTGAAAATATCTTGTAATTTTAAGTATAGAAAATGTATTTTTTGAAAGTTTAATAACAAAGTTGAAAGTTGGTAATTACTTTTGAGGATGAGAAGCGTAAGTGCCATGAGTTCCTTCGTAGTAGCCTGCAGGTAATTGCGGTTGAAGTCTCTGAACAAGTTGCCCAGTCACAACGTCTTCATAAGGATAAAACGGAGGTTGAAGCGTGAAGTAGCTCTGGAGCGCCCCTTGGTTCACAATGTACTGAGGCACTGTGACCATTCCAGGAGGAATTCCAGCCATCCCTCCCTTCTTTCCTCCTGACCCTCCGGCACTAGAACTTGGTGGCAGAGTCGTCGTAGGAGTTCGAACCTTTTCACCTTCATCCCCTTCCTTCTTCGAATATCCGTAATTGCTCGAATACCTACAATTCAGAAATTAATTATTAATTTGGAACAATCCAATATAAACCATACCATGAATTTGGAGAACTCATTTTCTCAAATTCGGAGAAAACTTTATTTTATCTTTTTAAAATATTTTCAACCTCGATAAATTAAATCAACTCCAATCAACATAAAAGTCATGGTGATAAAATCTCATTTCAGAAAATTCTTTATTGTAATAAATTTTGAAGATTAAACTTTAATTTCTAATATAAATTAAACTTAATTCAATACCAAAGTAAATGTAAATTGGACTCACGAAGCAGGTGGGATTGTAGAAGATATCGGAGCTTGCGACTGCTGTTGTTGGAACGTGTGATGAGGAACGGAAGCGGCTGCTGAATAGCCACCGCCCGCATAAGACCCAGAGAGATTGGGAGGAGAATAGAAGGAAGAAGAGACCGGAGGAGGATAAACAGGAGCGTTGAAACCCGGAGCTGGCTTATTTCCTCCATAAGAGACGAAAGCGGATGGTTTGACTCCTTCCACAGGCGGAGGAGACGGAGGTTTCGTAGGGAAAGTTGCTTTGAGTTCTTTGTCTGGATCGAATGAATCCATCGAAGGTCCTCCGTAGCTATCCTTTCCAACCCCAGGAGACCCAAATGTGAGAGAAGATTCACGACCACGGAAATCTAAGCCGCCGAACTGGACGTCCAGCGTCGTCACAGACTCGTCAGGCATTTCCACAGCAGTCGAAGGGATCTGGAATTGCAGAAACTTAAAATTAAAAAAATCAAAAAATGTTCTTGTCAAAATCAAAATCTATTTATTTAACCTTTATTTAATCTAATAGCAATTTGATTAAATTTAATTAATTAGGGTTTTACTTTAGAAGGAGGTGCTCTTGGTCTATTTTGTTTGGTCCTTTGAGGCTGCGGCGGTGGCTGATCAGCTGCCGCAAAAGATGACTGAAGAGAAGCAAGGAGATTTGCCCCTGCAGCTGCTCCGTCCTTCTTCAGCAGCAGTGCGAGGTCAATGGGGGCTTCGATGACGGTCGGAGCCTCCACTCCGTTCGTTGAGTCGGAGAGAGGAACGGTCGTCACAGCCGAGGCAGCAGTCGTCGGGGTGAACACTTTCGTGTCAGCCAAACTCCCCGTGTATTCCTCATTGTCCCAGTCTTCAGCGGAGGGAAACTCGCCCCAGTTCTCTGCAAAGTGGAAACTCTCTTTAATGACCAATGTCGAATCTCAAGGCGCGACCAAACCTTTTAAATTCAATTTCTTTTACTTTTTTTACCCATTTTTAAAGTCTTATTTTCGGCAGGAGGTTCAGCCTGAGAATTCTCCCATACTTCGATTGTAGGTGTATACGGCGGCCCGCCGCCATCTCCGTCTCTCCCTCGGGCTCTTGGAGGGAATCCTCGACCTCGCTCTCCTCCACGACCTCGTCCGCCCCTTGATGGACCGTTGGCAGAACGAGGAGGGCCATAAGACCCTCGACCTCCGTTCATCTCGTCATTCTCTTTGTTGTCAACTCGCTTCCTGGTGTCAGGACCTCCACGTGGGCCACCTCGACCTCCGCGTCTTCCACCTCGACCGCCTCGTTCTGGACGATCTTCTCCTTCAGTTTCCTTACGATCACCACGAGGTTCACGGCGTTCGGAACGATCTCTTGGCCTATCGCCACCACCTGCCTCCTTTCCACTCCTCTGTTCCAATAAAAAACAAAAAATTATAAAATATGCAAAATAATTTAAATGTTCAAATCAACAATAAAATAAAATACTCGACTCTTGTAATAATTCAAAGTTTTTCGTAAGAATTACTATTTTACAACTTTGAATGGTATCAAAAATGCAAATAATGATACAAGAGAGATAAAAGATTTCGTAAATTGATCAAAACGATATTAGAACCGATGAGAAAATTGGAGAATATGATTATGTTTAAAAATGATGAATAATAAAATGATGAAATCGCGAAATGCTTCAATTACATCTTTGTTTGGAGTATCTGCAGACTTTTGTGGTGGGACCTTTGTCTTTCTCTTTTTCCCGGCCTGTTCCCATTCTGACTCGAGTGATGTTGAGCCTCCGTCCGCGAGGAGCATGATGGCCTGCTCGATGTCATAGTCTCTTGAATGGAGTGCCATGGTGGCCTCGTCCTCGCTCGTCCGAGTGATTTCCATCACTTGCCGGATCTTCTTCTGAATCTCGGGTTCCTCTGACCGATGGGAATCCATGATCCTTGCGATTTGGATTTGTTCCGCCGTGGGTTTGATCTTCACCACTTCGACCTTTCCTTTGCCTCTTCCCCCGCCTCGCCCCCGAACCGCCCCGCTGCTCATTCTCCTATGTACACTGCTCCTACAAACAAAGATATTAAACCATTAACCTCTGTATAACACAGTCGGCCGGACATGGCGCCAAGTGACGGCAGGGTCAGACAGTTGGGATTTTCCTCATTCTAACCACCCCCGGAGGACAAGGAACCTTCCCCAAGTGGAATTGACCCCAATGGATGGCGTTTGACCTCCGACCTCACCTGTATTCCGATGCGGGAAGAGGTGAGTGGTGTGGGTGACTCAAGGGCAAACGTGTTTTGTTCCATCTACGGACAGAGCCTCGAGATTGCGTTGGTTCCCTCCCGGTACAACAGAAGATTCCTCCACCTTTACTTCACCCTCCCACAGTACAAAACAGAGGGAGACCCCTGAACCTCCTCACACCACCTTCACCACTCTGGCCCTCCGATTCAATGAGAAAATAGGTGGCATGTCGGAGGGATTTCCTCACTCCCGCGCATGGTTTATAATCATAACACTCTGAAATGAATTTCATATTCACCTGTTAGGAAAGTCGGACTGCAAACAATCGACCAAATCCAACGTTCTCTTTTGCAGTGACCGGATGACCTTTTAATTGTTTTGATTAATTCTGATCCACGTCCTATTAAAATCTAAAATGAACAAAGAAGATTAATGCCAATTGGAATTAATTATAATAAAATGATAGTTGTAATCATAGCTTTAATAGCACTCAGATGCATTGGACATTATGCTTTTAAAACTTTACCAAAAAGGTTTGTGACAATGATGTTAAAAAATGTTGGATGCTAATTAGAAAATCGGTTTATTGCCATGAATTAATTTATTGGTTGATGTTAATTAAGATTTAATTACTATAGTTGGAATCGATTTGGACGTTTTCCGTACTATTGGGGAATCAGTAAAGAGGAGAGCATGTGTGAGGAAGAGAAGACTGCCACTGCACCGGTTGGTACTTTTCTCCTGCACACGGTTCCGACTGGAGGGGAATTTGGACTTGGAATCAGGAAGTAGTTTGTTTGCTGCTCACTAAATAAATAATTAAATATAGAAATAAAGTTAAAGACAATAAAATGCCGCGAGGAGGATTACCCAGAATTATCGTCCCTGCAGCCGGAGGAGGTTATCTGAAAGATGGAAGGGTCAGATTAAGATTTGCATATCATGGATGCAGCAACAGACCTTTCTTCCATATTATCGTCACGAATGTAATATAATTTCTATATAATTTTATTATTTGATCTTATTAATTTTATCTCAATGATTGATTATTCTTGATTATAGGTGTGGAGAGCAAGAAATTGTCAACCGTTTGAACAAGTTGGAACTTACGATCCAATGCCAAATAAAGATAATCAAAGGTTTTTGAGTCTTAATCTCGAAAGAGTTCGTTATTGGCTTTCAACCGGTCGAGCAACTTTCTCACCTCCTGTAGCTGAACTTTTAGGTTTTAAAAATTATAAGATAATTAAATGCATAAATGTGATTGTTAAAGTTAATAACTTATCCGTATTCATTTTACTAAGATTTTATTAATTTTCTAAAGGTCTTGTTGGTCTTCTACCTATCAATCCTCAAACGATCAAAGAAGCGTGGCTAGGAAGACAAAAAGCAGCAGCGAATGCAGCGAAAGAAGAAGCCGCATCTAAAGAATCCTGATCTTCCGCTAATTATTCCTAGTCGATTTTTTATATATTGATGCTTAATTTATTGTGTAAATAAATGAATACACGTTGATTAAAGGCGTGTAGTAACTTTGTATTTATATTTATTAATTTTTCTATCATATGAACAAAAGACTTGATTGGATGTCTTTCCGGCTGACTACTAATTGAAATTTTTAATCATAAACACTCTTGAGGGCCAATTCCGGCTTGTCGTAGCCCAACTCTTCTAAGGTGGAAATTCCCAAATCATCGAGGGTTGGCTTAATTTCCTGAAATTTAAAAAAAGAATGTTTTGAACTATAATTTATTGATTTATACGTTAATATAAAATTAAAATGTTAAGTAAATGACCTTCATGACGTATGGATAAATTTCTTTGTTAACACGGCTCCTATATTTGACTGTCTCGAGAAATCGGGTCGTAACAGAATAGTCGTTCAACCTTCTGCAAGCATGGAGTACAGAAATGATAATTTTGGGATCTGGGACAAGATCCATTGCAGCCAATTCGTTGATTCCCTAATTCAAAAACACACCTCTGTAATTTAACCCATTTAATTTTTTTTAAATTAATCTAAAACTGTAAAATTTAAATACCTTTCTCAATTCCCATCCGTCGATGTCAGGTCGAGAGAAGTAAGCGACGTATCTAGCGTCGAACTCATCATCCGATTCTTTATGGCCAGAGGACATCATTTTTGCTCCTAAAAGATCCATATAAATTATCACGTTCAAAGGAATTTCATTTATTTCGCAATTAAAATTAGGGTTTGGTCTTACCAGGCAAAATAGGGCGGGGGCAGATGACTCCCCTCATGAGCCCCGTAACTCTCTGGGTCGCGAGCCGAAACATCAGGAGCAGAGGTCACGAGAATTTACCCCGAAGTCTACAAGAAATATTTTCACCCTTTGGTTTTCTTTTCTATGTGGGATCTCGAGATCACAATTCACATGATGCTCGGAGCGGGAAGGACTAAAATCATATCTCTTTCTCCTTTGTTTTCTCCATTCTCCCAACCAGCAATGCAAAATGCAATGCAATACAAATGAAATGAATCTCACGAAAATGCCTTTTAATTTTAAATGCTCAATTATGCCTCATTATGCAATCATTGTAATTAAATTAAATGTAAATATACAAAACATTTTATTAGTTAATTAAATTGCCGTCGGCCGTCCCATTGGGTGGTCCTTGTGGTAGTTGAATCAGCGGAGCCGCTGTTGTTGTAACGTTCCCGTCTTCGGGAGTAGTCTCATTGCCCCAGCACATTCCCAGCTTGCACTTTTTAAAAGAGATTAAAGAATCCCATTCATAATTAAGCTCAATAGTTTATTACTACTATATGTTATGTTATGTTTATAGATTTAAACTTATAGTTTATTACATCATTTATAATAAATTGAAAATGAGATAATTTATAGTAGACTTACGGCAATTGATGAGATCCCTTCTTTTATTTCGGCTAAAAACAGTCTCCCGTTTTTATCCACTCCTTCCTATAAAGACGATCAAATTGTGTATTTTATGAGAAAAAACAGGTAAATAGGCAGTTGATGATATTTAATAATATTGATATTACAAGAATTGAACATTTCTTTGTTCCGTTTGCGTCTTTCTCGTCCGAGGTCAATGAAAATGTTGAGGCCGGAATGAAGCAAAAATTGTAAAAGAGGATGACAAGAATGCAGATCCGAATTCGTATGTCCATGTTGCACAAAATGAAATATTGAACTGGACTTGAATCCTTTCCCTTATATTCACTTTTCCAAGGACAAGGTCCCGAATTTGTTATTGTTTTCCCTACCCTTACTCTCGACCTTCACCTTTATTCAATTATGAATTCACCTGGTTATGCTTCGAACCCTTATTTACAAACACCTTATAGATATTGAATTATTATTATGCTTACATTTTGTAGTAAGCGTAAGTTGTTCTTGTCCTTATGAAATTATGCTTATGAAGTATGACTTTGAAATAAAATGACAATTGTTTAGTTGGAATGAGCACACGTTAGTTTACTTTTTGAAAAGTGAGCTAGAAGATTTGAAAATCAGTCTGAAGTTTAAAGCTGCTTATTGGCACTTGGGTTCCTCAAAGCCTTGTGAACGTAAAAGTCCTTTGGGCCTGATGTGTCAACGAGGACGATGGCGAGCGAAGGTTCATTCTCCAATGGATCCTCTTCTTCTTCAAGGACAATGGCGCAAAATGGCTTGCCCTCCGTCAGGTCACGGAACAACTGGCAGGATTCGGAATTCCAAAGCGTTTTTTGACCTCCACCTACTCAAATAAATACAAATTCTTTGAAAAATTCTTTCTTCGCCTCCACTCTCCAATGAACACCCAGAATCTCCATTTATTTAACTAACGATAAATATAATCCACAAAACATGCTCTGAATCTAAATACTTGCACGTGACAATTAACTCAATAAAGAATTAAGGACAATGCACTTTCTCAGAATCATTACAATTATCACCCATGCACCAGAATTAATAAAATTTTCACATGTTGAAGCATAGAAATCATAGAATGTATATTGAAGCATGTATTTAAACGTAGGGCAATAAATTATTAAGTTCTTACTATAAAGATGAGCCGATCTCGCTTGAACAGGAAGACTTCGAAACCCTAATCAAATTAATCGTTTAAATAAATTGAAATTAGATCTAGAAGTCTAATAAGACTAATTTAACATTAACAGGTCCTCTCTCAATTTCCGAATGTTGGTTTACATGGAGGAAGTCGGCGGATTTGGTTATGATGGACGAGAATGAAATTTCCTCTGTCAATGAGCCGAACCCATAGGGAATTCTCGTTCTTCTTCACCTTCTCCACTCGCCCTCTGCAAGAAAATTCCAATTCTTTCACACATTCCTTCCATCGAGGTCAATTAACAACAAACATTTTTCATTACAACTTGAGGATTCGCCAAGCCCTCAAGCTCCATGCTACTTATAACACTACAATACCTCATTTGTCATTCATCATAAGCGGTCATCTAATAGCACTTCTGACTCTCAACTTTCTTCTACTTCATTTTAATATATTTATTTAAACACCACATCATGTCATTGTTGTGAATCTTGTGAAAAGTTGAATAAATCCATAAAAAATTCCAATAAAACTTTCCTCGATCTAATGAGATAATCTAAACAAACTTCATCCATCCACATCCAAATCCAATGCTCAATGTGTTTGAAGTGTTAATGGAATCGAGGTGATTGGGTTTGGAATGTAATTCCGCATAAAGCAAACAATAAAAGCCTTTTATGGATATACATAACTATTAATGGGCATAGGGCATAAATAGTAAAATAGCATTTAATGGAATGCTATGAGCTTATACAGATAGAATTTGAATAAAAATAGGAATGAAAACATTCGCTTTATAATTGTGCAAATAAACTTTATAGTCAATTGAGTAATGAAAGTAATGATATCGCAATTCCCATTGATGACTGATTGACTTATGTAATGAAACTAGACAGACTGGCCTTAATTTCCATCATAAAGTAAGAAATCAAAGATTTTAAACCAACCTGATCCATTCTGTCCCGTTTAAGACTGCATAATAGCCATTGAGCTGAATGTCATCAAAAGGTATGATGTCTTGGCTTTTTGACATGTTCGAGGCAAGTTGAGCTTCCATGTCGTGTAGGAGCTGACTCTCTCGGTAGCTCACCACCTGCAATGAAAATTCTCAAATTCCCACTCCTCTTTTTTACTCCCCGAATAATTTGCTAATTCTTCAATTATTTTCCAATCCTTACCGTGAAGTTGTGAGGGGAGGCGGGGTTCTTCACGATTACATCTGCAAACAGACCCTTTCCGATCCTACCAGGCGGGGGCGGGTCCGTGTCACGACCTTAATCGATAAAAAGCAATCAATGTAGGTTAGACTATTACACAGTTGCACCTGTCTCGACCTTCCATCGTGATCAGACAAATATTTATTTTTTCCACAATTAATTTATTCAATATTATTCCCCATTTATTCAACTCCTCTTTAATTATTAAAAATGTAAACAAACCTTTTCCCGTGGCGGGGTCATCCATGGTCCATGGAGAGAGTGAAGAAGTTGACAGGAGGATGGATGATGTCGATGGTGTGACCCAGAAGAGATTTCCTCCTTCCCGCCCGGCCCCCTGACAAACCCCCACGGCTGAACAACCTCCTTCTCAACCTGTCTCAATCTCCAATGCAGTCAATGCACAACCACCAACAAATCTCTCCAATAAACACTACTCATGCATTAGTTAATGTCCCATATAACAACTCACATCAATAAATTACACCCTATGATTCTATGAATGCAAGTACAATGAAATAGCCACAGCGTGAAAATTGTCTCGGAAAAGACCAAAGGTCAGTAGGATCTCTGATTGAGTGAAAATCGTAAAACCGTGAAGGGAAATGTGAATTTAATGTATGGGCTATTAAAACCATTCATTTACCTGTGCATGACTTCCATCACCCCAATTTGCCACACGAAAATAATTAAAGAACGTTTATGAACTCCCCATTATGTTAGAAAACAAGTACCTTTAAGTAGTATCTGTAATGAATGTATTTTTTAATTAAGAAAACTTGTTTAATTATTTGCTACTTCCTATCCTGCAAAATATCCTCTCCCCAATAAGGGATATTGTTGCATGATAATATTTGCTAATTAATGTGAAATGATTTATGTAGGATGATTTATGCATTACCCAATTGAATTTGGATAGATTGAGGAAATTAAAATTTTATTTATATGGGAAAAGTCCTTTGAACCCGTGGAATCCTAAGAAGGTGATTTCTCCATCGAAGGGGATTCCAAAGGAAAGAAGTGGAAAGAAATATTCGATATCTCCTCCATACGATGTAAAGAAAGAGTCACCGTCTTTCACAGCATCAGGAAATGGTGGAGGAACGATGAGATCATCCAATATCTTACCTTTAATTTTAAATCATATTTAAAAATTCTTAATCATAAGTTTAATATAAGTTAATGTATCTTACAAGGAAATTTTAATAGCTTCATTAAAGTATTGAGGATAAATCTAATTTATTATTCAAGAATATTATTCTCAAGTTCATATATTGTTAATCAATAATTAAAATGGAATGAAATAATTTCTTAATCAATAATTATAATGAAATCCAAAGGGCGGGTCTTACTTTCACTCTCAGCATCTCTCTTTTGCCTTGTGTGACAGTAGGAGGAGAGCAAATCGAACAAATCACTCACAAGACTCGTTTCCCCTCCTCTGCCGGTACTTGATGGATAAAGATATTCAAATGATATCTCTTCAGTGTCCCTCTTCCTCCGCACATGTTCAGAATCTCCATATAATGATGGAAGGAGACAAAGAGTTTCCCAGAATTCAGAACTCTCAACTAAACTTATGAATCCAATCACAACAAATACAACAACCAACTTCATGATGATCAAATGGTCAAACACTAAATGAATGGAAGGAACAACTTGAAAGGTCTTTTTCTATCTGGACATTCAATGAGCTTATATTTAGAGCTAAAAAATAATGGGAAATTAATGAGGAGAAAGTATGAGTGTTTTTTTTATAAATAAAATACCAATTAACAATTTGTCAGTGAAAATAACTCATCCGTTTATTGATGGATTTAGTTCCGACGGTTGTAGTTTCCTGCCGGTGTGACCTGGGTGAGTTGAAGGTTGCTCAACTTGTCAAAGTCCATCATCTTCAACATCTCCTTGGTCTGATGATCGATTTCAATGATGTCTCGCTCAAGAGCAGATTCGTCAGGAACGTAGTTATCTCTTCGCTCCCTCTCTTCTTCTTGAAGCTTAATGGAGATACCACGAACTTGGCTATTCTGAAGTCTCCTCATCAAATGAGTCACAAATCTAGAAAAATTAAATATAATAATTGATAGCGTCAAGCTCATTAGAGGAATTTTAAACTTATTCCTTTTGGGTTTTATATATCGAATTCTTCTTATACGTTTATTGTGCTTTGCAAAAGGTCATATTGTAAGGGCCTTATAAATTTTATAAAACAATTTATTCAGTAGTAAATCAATTGAAAATTAATATTTTCAACAATCCTTGTATCACGCATTCCGTTTTAATGTTTTGTTTTGACTAAACTTCTAGCTCTAATTAAATTATTTAAACCATGATTAATGTAACTAACCCTGCAATTTTATTTCTGAGAGGTTTCGAAGGGATGATCGCAATTTCCTCGCAGATCCTCTTGTTCGTGTGGAAGTCGAGTGTGAGCCGAGTGTAATATTTCTCGATGATGACTCTCGACGCCTTCTTCACGGTCTTCGTTCTCACGCGACCCTAATAAGAAATCAATGAGTTAATAAATAATTATCGGTTAATCTTCCTTTTACCATTTTCAATGGAGGCGGGTGGCGGGGGCCTTCGGGTTGTTGAACAAACTGGCGTAATTACAAAGAATTGTCGGTCTGAATGGATGCTGGCCGGCAATGTGGTTCTCTGGTTCAAGCACTGCGGAAGATGGCGCATTGTCGCAATACATTCAAAGTCTCATTTCATCCAAGCAAATGCATTTCATAAAGCTCAGAATCATAGCATAGCAAATAGCCGAATGTTAAAATTAAAATCAATGTTAATTTATAGTTTAATTGTAGGTGTTGTTAATTGCATTTATAAATAAGCATAAAAAATCTTAATTTTGGATTGAAAAATAATTAAATAATGAATAAATAGGTGCATTTTTCATGTGAATGTATGAGCAATTTACTCATTTTAACTTGATAATTGTTGGTGATTTTGATAAATAAAGTTCATTTTTTTTTCATTTTCAAGCAAGATAAAGGGATCATGATTTATTTCTTAAAGAAGAGCCATTAGATAAAAAATACATAAAGTTAATATGGTTCTAAACAAAAGTCATGATATTAAATAGCATACAAGATAAGATATAATATAAGTTAAATAGAAATTAATAATAAAATATTTTTATATGTTTTCAGTGATGTCGACCAAAGGTGGTTCGTTCGGCATCGTCTTTCTTCGCTTATTCATTCCTTTAACGAGGTACGATGCGTCTTCTCTAGTGTCCCCAGGCTTTTCGATGCGGCTTAAAAGCTGCAAACCTAAATTATTCAGCCTCTCTCTCTTCTCCTTCTAAAATTATAAACAATTGTTCAATTAGTAACTAATTAGTCAAATTTTAGTAATGAAATCAATATAAAAAATATAATATTGTTGTCATTTCTTATATACATGTTTGACTCCTGGTTTTTTCCCATCCTGAACATTATCAATTACATGTTGAGGAGGCCCGTGAGGCTAAAAAGTCAAAGGTTTAGAAGCGATTCTAAAATATTATAATAATTAAAGTGAAAATACAAATCATGTAGCAAATTACATGTACGTTTCTTGCTATCTTTAACGTTGTTACAAAATAGCGGAAAGCGAAGGGCTTCATCGAAACAGCTTGAGAATTTTGTTTAATTTTTGAAAAACATCTTGCGGTTTTGTCCACTCGGAACTCACAAATGTAAACATGATCTTCATCGTCAGCTCCTAAACACCAAATAAACAAACCATAATTAAAATTAAACCATATACAGGTAATTTATAATGAGAAATGACTATTATTAAAGATATTAATTTCCTACCGATTGGTCTCCCCTTTGAGAAAGTTTTAGGGTCAAGAACAAAACACCGTCCAGAAACAAGGTCAATTGGCACAATTTCCGAATGTGGTGATTTGACGATTTCTTGTGGGAAAAATCGTCTTGAAGGTTCGTGGAAAGTCTCAAAAGGTCGCAAGTAATGATAACCAAGAACAAATCGTTTCCCCCTAAAATAAACAATTCAGTTCATTAAATGTCAATCCAATAAATAATTTAAAAGTTCAACTTACTCTTTATCCTTCCAAAGAGATTCAACTCGAAATATGTCGCAAGTAGAAGGAACGAGCGGACCGGCAGTCAAATAATTGTAAACACCCCCAACCTTCTTTTCGGGTGGAATATCTCTTAACACATAAACCGTATCGAATCTTCTTACAAGAAAACCGTCTTCCCTTTGGAGAGTCAAATATGTTTGTTTTTCATCATCGTCATTTCCCACCAACATTGGTTTTCCCGTTGGAACTTCCAAGTCAAAAACCCTGGGACTGCAACGCTCACATAAAAATGCATCTTCGCCTTCTTTAGGAAGAAGTCGAATCTGTTCGTGAACTCCAACAAGAACATTTTCAATTTTGACGACAACGTCACCGACCGGTGTCAATGGTTCTTTTTTCGGAGTAATAATTTCCTTTTTGGGAGAAATCCCCTTCTTCGGAGTCATCATCTCTTTTTTCGGAGAAATTTCTTTTTTCGGAGATCCCAATTCCTTTTTCATCTCAACTTCTTCCTTTTTCCTCTCCTCGTCCAAATTCCATCTAACGCATTCAGTATGTTGCCACACGAGACATTTGTCACATTGGACCATCCCCCCTTCTTCGAAAAAGGTCCCACAGATACACCGGATGGAGTCGGCCACGTGGGCCGGTGGTTGGAAGGGCGGAAGTGATGGGCGGAAAACGAGTTGAGACAAAGAACTGACGGCTTCTTCCCTGACATCAGTAAGAATTTTTAAAAGCTTGGCTTGAAGTTTTCGAGTTTCATCGTCGAAGGCCATTGAGGAGAACACAGAGGTGATGTCAGCTTCAAGTAATGACAGATTTTTGTACCCTCCACGAAGAATCTTTCGTCCAACGTTGGATAAGTCAAAGTCTTTTTCTGTCTTCTTCTTCCTTCGTTTACCCAAAAATGGTGCACAGAGCAAACCGCCTTTTTCATCTATTTAAATAAATGGCCATTTAGCTTAAAATTGAACAATAATTTAAAACTTGACATTACATTGAACTTTACATTACAGTGAACTTTAATATTAATTATCAAATTTATTCTTTATTAAATATTTTATAATAATTACCTCTGGCTTGCGTAAGCGCAATAAATAATTTATGAAGAACCAGAGCAATTTTAACGTTCCTTGTGAACTTTGGATCATCGTCGGGAATTTGAAGCTCTCCTGTTTCAACTCCTCCTTTCCATCTTGAAACATATGGAGTGAGAAGTTTCTCCATTCGATCAGAATAAATCCCAATGTCTTCCTTATTCAATTTAAATCTCCGTTCCCGATTTCTTATAAGGAAACAGCGACCTCGGGCTACAATTAATCGATCTTTCTTCCCCAAAGGTCGCATTTCGGGCTTTTCCGGACGACCTTCTTCCTCGTCTTTTCCCCTCCTCTTCCCGGATTTTCCTCTCCTGTCCAATTTCTTTCCTCCTCCATTTGGAGTTTCAGCAGTAGCTTTAACAGCCTTGGACCTTCCACCAATAACACCTTGGCACGTGGCAGCTCCGCAATGACACGACTATAATAAAGTTAATAAAACAATTAAATTCAAGACAATTAGTTTACTAATTAATCAAATTGAATCATATAATTTATAAAATTAAACATGTAGGGTAGGTTAAATAAATTAGTTACCTGTCCCTCAGTTGGATTAAAAACTTGGAAATTGTAATGATACGAGAGTTCTTCTCCGATTGCAATATCACGAAGGGCAAAAAGGGCCATTCGGTTTAATCCCCCAACACTCCACTTTTGCATGGCACAATTTGGATCGCATGAGTGATTCACAAACCGCCCTTCTCCTCCGGCCCGATGACCGTCGATGACAGAACCGCCATCGAGATGAAGGCAATAGTGATGCTTATCCTCTGAATATTCTCCACGCATTCTTTCTTTAAAAACTTCCCAAGGCACGACTTCTCCAACGTATTCGAGAATGAAGGCTCCTTTAGAGATTGGTTCTGGAGTGAAAACTCCCCATCCCTTCAATTCTGTCATTACTCGCTTGACCCGAAGCCACGAATGAGAGGAGATTCGTCGATTTTGACATAATTCCCCACAAGAAGCTGAGCACTCTTGCATTACAAGTCGATTCAGACAAGAGTCCGTGGCACATTTGACTCCGTCTTCAACTTTGCAATTACACTCGCTGTCGCCAACTTCTTCTTGGTTTTGCTTGATCCGACCATTTAAATACTGGTCTATTAAAATTAAAAAAAGACATTATTAATACATGTACAATATGACAATAATAATGATATATGACATTAATTATCAAATCAATGTAAATATTGAATTATATTTAATTATTTAACGATACATTTAAATCCTAATAATTTATTAGTTAATTCAATAATTAATAATCATGATTGATGATGCTTACTAGTTCTTAGTTTCTTAAAATTCCAAGACAAAGGAATTTCTGCAGGCATTGGTGCATTTGGTGGAATTCCCTTCCTTCTCTTTTTTCCTTGCAAAGTTTTTTCCAGTTTCTTCTCCGCCACTTTCTTGTCTTTTTCAGCAGCAAGTTCGGCTATTTTTTTTTCATCTTCGATCCTTTTGGCTTCTTCTTCTGCCAATTTTCCACCCACCCAAATGTCGAATGGAAGCAAAAAACCAATTCCAGTACAAGAAGGCCATGCATTTTGTGGGAGAGCTAAACAGAATTTCTCCTTCGGTCTCCTCACATTGGTTATTTCTCCTTTGTATCTTGTGCTCTCAAGACCGGCCTGAAGGAAGTTTTTCTTAATTGGCATTATTAAACCCTCTAGTAAGCCTTCTATAGAACTCCGACGAAGAACCTTGACTCTCTCAGAAGCAGTAAGTGCATATTCTTGTTCTTGTTCCTGAACCGGCTTCTTTGACTTCTTTACAGCTTGCTCCAATCTCTCGGAGAACTCTGGATCATCATCGACCAAATCGACAACTTCGATTGGTTTCGGGATCATTCGTCGTTTCTTCTTCGGATTGGGAAATCCTGTTCTATTCACCTTCTTCCGTTTGGTCCTACCTTTGAGTTCTTCTACCTTTGAAGGCGAGGCATCTGAAACTCGCTTCCGTTTCTGCCCTTTCGGCCCTCTTATTACTGTTATGGTCAATTTAGGGACGACCTTTTCTTTCACACCGTTTTCCACGTTATCAAGAGAAGAAAAGGAACATACTGGCATTTTCTTCTCAATAGTTGAAGGACTAAATGGACCTGACACTTTCGTTGGTCCTAGAATGACCTTTTTTTCTAAAGTCGCTTGGCTGAATACAAACACAGGAGCTTGGTTAGGTTTAGAAGGAGGAGTTGCAGCATGATGACGTTTTTTCAACGGTAAAGATCTCTGTTAAAATATTTTATGTTAAATTAACCATTAATTAGCTATTAATGAGACATTTTCATCAAATTAAATTTTTCTTAATATTATTAAGATTAATATTATTAAATATATAATTAAGTTTTACGAACATTTAAGGCATTATTATCATTTGGAAGAGAAGAGCCTCTACGCTTCTTCCTTTTATTTGCAGGCACATCAGTCTCTGGTTGAGAAAGCAATTGCATTGGATGATCACATCCATCCACGGGGTAATTGATTACGGTGAAGTCTTTGAAAGGAACGGCTGGACGTCGCTCTTCTCCACGCTTCGGATTGAGCGAAATTTTCAAGATGGAGTCGCAAATATTAGTCAATTGACTTTCATTAAGGCATGAATGAGGCGGCCGCAGTTTATTTTTTTTACCACCACGCTGGGTTTTAATCGTAGAAGTCAAAACTTGGGGAGGTTTCTCGTTAACGATCTTTTTCTTTGTATCATTGACCTTCACAGGTTCTGTCTTGGCCCTCAATCGATCCTTCTTTACGTTAAAGATGGACAATTTGGAAAGTTGTCGAGGAGGAGATTTCCCACCAACTTCATCCCACTTAACATCTAAAGAAACCTTCGGTCCTGGAATCGGTACGATTGTGACTGAAATAAAATAAATTAGATTAAAATGACAGTTAAATTAAATATTAAATTAAATTAAATTCAGTTCAAGAAACAAAACAAAAGAAGATTGTTGGAGATTTGACAAGTTGAATGTTATAAATTATTACGGTCAGCATTTCTTTTAGCTTTAGCGATCAAAACCGAGTCGATCGAATCAAGGTCATGAGTACTTCGAGTTCGAAGACGTCTATTTTCTGTGGCTTTAACGGTCCCATTAACTCCTCCCCAACGACTCTGTGAATCAAATTCACTTTTATTATGAAATCTCTTAAATCGAGTTATATAATAAATTAATTATAAAATTAAGTTAGTTATGAAATATATACGCCATTTTACCTTCTCTTTATTTGGAATTTTCTTCAAAGGAGGATTCTCATTCGGAATCTCTTTTGGAGGAGTTTCGGCTTGGAGTGGATAATTAAGCGAAGGGACTTTGAGGTTTAGACACCGCGGATTGGAAAGTCGTCTTCGGGCCGTAAGACTCTCCTTTAAGGTCACAGACTTTTCTTTATCCTCCTCTTCACTCGACGACCCAGAGGACGAAGAAGAATTCGAGTCCGAGTCCTAACGTCCAAATTACCCAAATGTTTATTTGAAAAATGAATGTTAATGTTGAGCCTACCTCGTCCGATCCATCCGATGCGGGTTCGTCGTGTCCGTTCGGGAGTGGGTCTTTTCCTATTACATGAAACAGATTAATTAAATCGGAGTTTAATTAAAGAAGGGAAGGAGGGCGGGAGATCTTACGAGGTAACTCGTGGCGGAGATGCGACGCAGCCCCTCGCCACATCTGTGAATCCAACGGAGTTAGGGAGTAGTTGGTCGAGAGCGTAGTGACAATGGAGTCCTTGATGGCCCCAATGTCAACTGTCGAAGGCTTATCGTCCCCGTCCGACTCTTCATCAAACGGGTTGGTGAAGAGGTCATAGTCCATGGCAGTGGCGAATTAAGACGACCGAAGCGACACCTCAACAGCTTCTCCCTCTCCCGCCATGCAAACAGCCAATAAAGGGGAAATAGGAATATCCAGCCATACACATTGGATTTCTCATACAAAACAAAGGTGATTCAATACAATCAAACCAAAATACCCGATACGATATGTATATGAGAAGCGTCATACATTCCCCTTTATAAAATACGCTGAATTGTTTATAAAACAATCAGCTTTAATTTATGAATATTATCATTAACTATACAAAATACAATACCTTATTACGATTACTTTATAAAAATTATATTTTTCTTTATTTTATAATTATTTTAATTTTTATAAAGCCAATTTGTGAATAGATAAAATCCGATTGTGTCTCCTACCATCATCAATAAAGTTCCAAACATTTCGTAATATCTTATTTGATTACAATTCATTTGAACCTTGGCATAATCTTAAAATGGCATTTATTTGTAAAGCCAATTTACAAATTGCATCTACACCTACTTAATGTTAGTCTAGGCCCACACTCTAGCTAGGTTTACATTGTGAATTGTAATGCCTTCAATGGTCAATGGTAGAAATATTTTTATTGTTTTTTACATAAACGTCAATCATGTATCGAAAGTTATGTAATTTGCATAAAATGATTAATTGATTCGTTTTATTTAATACCCAGCTTTAGAGTTAATTAATTAATTGAGTGAGTATGACATCTTGAAAACAAAGGAATTAAAAGAAGAAGTCTCCTTTGTTGAAGCTGAAAAGCCTTGTCACGATGTCACTTTTATTTGAAAGTAAGAGTTCGGATTCCGTTTGAAATAATTTCACTTTTTACTCTTTTTTACACATTTCTTTGTTTCCACTTCTTTGTTTTTAAAAATTCTCATTTAGCACCGAATGATTGGAAAGTAGAGAGAGCCGCGAAGTGTCGGGGGGTCAAGGCCCGTTACAAGTTACAATGTTGGGATAGAACGGTTTCACACTACGACGCTCCGCAGTTGGTAATTAGACAAAAGCCCACAAAAGCCTAGTCAGGAACAGAAGAGATAAATGAAGAGATAGATATTACGTGCAAATTGAGTAATTAATTGAGGAAATGACTTTTAAAAGAGAGTTCAACACAGATTTGTGTAGCATTACAAAACTCTTTCTTTCACTCATTTCAGTTTTTGCCTTTTTGCTTGTAAAGTGAAAATGGTTGAAAATCTTCAGAGACTTTAGAGATTAATAATATCAGTAAAATGTATATAAGTATTATTCTACCATTAAACTACTCGTATAATATGTGTTTACATTTTACCTAAAGATAAAAGCCAAATAGCACAACATTTACTAATTGTACAGGTATTTACTAGTTTGGAGAGTTGAACTTTTTTAATATAAGGATTATAAATTGTTCATAACTCAACAAATATGAAATATAACAACAAATATAAAAAATCTAATGCATTTCTCATTAGTGGTTGAGCAGATTTGTTCGCGAGGGTCAACACTGCATGAAATCTGTATTTATGTTCCGAGTTAAAGCCGAGATCAACAAGGCAAGAAAATTTACAAAGTGTGAAAGACTTGGATTAATAATATTGAAACATGTTCTCATGTTCTGCTAACCGACTGTGCATCGGAATCATGCAATATAATAAAATTAGCTTATGTATTGAGATGACATAACCGGAACAATAACTTTGTCTGTGTAATTAAACTTTTTTGTAAACAATTTCTAGACTTTATAAACTCCCCTTTTCAACCTCCCCGTTATAAAGTTCATCAATGCTCAAAAAGAGCTTTCGAAAAGGAAAGTTTATGCGGATCCTCCCGGGGAAGAATTTCATTTGAATGGAGAGATCCGGTGGGCTTTGGTGGAGTGGTTTTAAGAGTGAAACCCTGTGGGTCGTTGAAGCGTGTTGGGGGTTGGAGTTCATGGGAGGGAGGCCGGAGGGCAAGTGTAATAGAATTCTCGAGGGCAACGGTCTCATCTTCACAGTCGTCTGAAGAGAATCGACATGGACTGCCGGTGGTTCTTTTTACTCCTCTCCCAAATTGCCTTCTCGGCGGGAGAACCGCAGCTTTTCTCCGACTTTTCAAACCTTTTCTCTCCGGTTAAACGACGTGTGGGGGATGCGACCACCGTCCTCGACCCCGCCGCTTCGCCTGTCAACCACCCTAGAAGAACAACCATCATTGATGTGTTGAGGGAACTTAGAGCTACGACATTCCTCCAACTTATTCAACAAACTCAACTTGGAGATGCACTTCAAGGCACACAAAAACACAATTTTAAAAAATAATTAACTTCATTTTATTTAAATATTAAAAATCTTAAGAATTTATCGAATTATCAATTAATATTTTTATTTTCATTAATGAAGGTTCTGGACCATACACTGTGTTTGCACCAACTGACGATGCAATTGACCGTCTTCCTAAATGGGCCCAAAGACGACTCCTAGCAGATTCGGAACTTTTGGCTCAAATGCTCGTTTACCATATTACAATGGGGAAAGTGACATCCAAGGATTTAAAGAACGAACTCAGAATTCCAACACTCTTCCATGGGAAGCCTTTAGCTGTCAGACTTTACGCCGATAGGGTAATATATTTTAAATGCTTATTTTAATTAATTTACGTATTAAATCTATCAGATTACTTATAATGTGGAAAGTTTGTATGTTGTTTGTTGTTGCTTGTAAATAGATTTATTCATATTTATCGACTTGCTAAAAATCTAAAATGTACCTATATAGAATCTTTTGGTATAAAATAACGTACATTTGTTTAATATTTAGAAACCGACCATTAATGGAGTTCGAATCACGGTAAAACTCAAAATAGCGTTATATAAATAACAATAACAATTATAAATTAAATTGATTTTAAGGATTAAGAATTAACAAAAAGATTTATTCCAAAGAGAAAAGATTAAAATGACTGTGTTTAGGTTCCTGATGCCATTGCTTCGAATGGAGTTGTTCATGTGATTGGAGATACTCTGTTTCCAGTTCCGGTCGGTTCGGTGTTCGACGTCCTCGCCAATTGCTCATCCTTCTCCAAATTCAGAGACTTTGTCATTAAAGCCGGCCTCGAAGAGGAACTAAGAAGCTCAAGTAATGAATTATGTGAACTTTGATCGTGTTTCTACTACCAAATAGGATGAGGTTATTTATTTAGTAGAGTGAGCTGAGGAGATATTATATAATGTTATTTAATAATGGATGGAAGTATGAGATGAGCATGCAGATTGGTGGTTTAAATCGAGGATCAAGATTGTGGGGAGGAGATGGGCAAGTTTGCATGCAACTTCCTCATTCCTAGTGACATATCCTCAGGAGTCCATTGACTATCTCATCATGAGGTCCATGAGCTACCAACAGACCCCTAAGGCCACAATTCACCATCAACAATTGTCTCATGCTCAATTCACATTTACCTCACGTCCACATCGCCTCTTGAGTCCCAATCCACGTTTTGACCTTTTTTATTTATCACATGACAGAATTATAAATTCGACATTTTTATCAATCGATGATTATAAATTATTCCGGTCAATTTTTTACAATTTTTTTATCCTACTCTAAACCCGTTCTCAAGTTTATTTAGCTGTGGCGTTCGTTAAATATTGATTTTTAGTATTGTTATTTATTATGTGTACCTGTTTTATTTGGCATACATTTATTGGTTATTTTAATTATATCTGTATATTATTTATTATTGTGGATATTATTCTACTTGTATTCTAATTGCTTGATTTTGCATTTTTATAGGCAATCCGATGACACTCTTTGCGCCAAATAATGAAGGTACAATTAAAATTAATTGTAAAATTGATCAAGCATTGAATATCAATATTTAAAGAATTAAAAAAAAATTAATTAAAAACATTTTAATTAGCTTTCGAGTTTCTTCCACACCACATCAGAGATGTGTTTGAGACCCCCGGGAATTCTTCAACCACTCCGAGTAAGACGTAGCTAATTCATAAATGTAATGACCGTTAAATGTTAGTCAAATATTGGAAAGGAGGAGCAGTGATGGGGAGGGCTCAGTCGCTCGTTCTTCACCACGTCGTTCAAGGGACCTTTTTCTCCCCGGCCTTTAAAGACGGACAGGAATTGACGACAGCAGCCGAAAGAGAAATCCTCATTGGAGTCAGAAACGGTGAGTTGAATGCAGTTAAATGTGGAATTTTATCGAATTGAACTTATTTGGGCATGTTTTTAAATTTTAGATAAGCTCAAAGACGTTGGACTTGCTCGGGTCATTCGATCAGACATTCCAGCCACAAACGGAGGTTTTTTAGATTAAATTTTATATTTGTTAATATTCACATAAATATCCTAAAATAAAGAAATGTTAATTGTGTGAGTTAATGTTAATGCTTATTTAAATTTTATAGTCGTTCATGCCGTGGATCGTTTCCTCTCCTACGATGAAATATGCTGACACGAAAATATCTTCAATCTTCCCTCATTATTATCAAATACATCAATCAATGTTAACTCAGTGTTTTACTTTTAATAATAAAATGAGTACAACTTCCAATTTATTTTCATACTAATTTTCACATAATAAGCCTATTTACAATATTATTAATTTGGTCTTCAAGTGGTATTTAAATGATTAGATTAATTATGAGATAAGGAATATAAATATCAGTAATACATATTTTATAGATAATAATATTATATATTTTACACATCGAAAAGTGTTTATTATGTAGACCGGTAATAATATTCAATCAATCAAGGGGTAAAAAAGTAAACTTACACTATAGGTAATAAAGCATTGAACTTGAACAAAGAAAAACGTTAGTGCAAGCCAACATGCTTTTATTTCACTTCCTTGTACCCTATAAGTTGACTACTGTTCCGCGAATTTCAAAATGCAATTTCCCTTTTACACTTTTCATAGTTCATTTCATAGGTTAATTGAGTTGAAATGAAAGAGTTGAATGTTGTGCAATATAGGAAATTAAACACAGTTAATTTAATAGTTGAAATCTTAATTATTATCCAGACTGTGTAAATAAAAAGAAGGTAATTACTCAATTAGTATTTTTATTGGCAAGTGGGAATTAATTTTGGATTAATGTTAGGATTGCAGTAAAACAATGTTTGTTTGGGATGAATGGGGTAATATTGGTAGGAGTTGACAGTTCGTTCATCCCCCATCCTCCCCCTCATTATTATTCAACACCTGAATGAAATTCTTCTTTAATTCGACATTTCCGTCCGAACATCAACTTTCACATCACAATTATGTAAGTTATGTCATTTATAAGTTTTACATAATCTAAACTCATGTTTAATCCCCAAAGAGGAGAGTTACATCTTTTAATCATTCTTACAAAGCAAAATTACTAATTATGATCATACCCTGTATAGTTAATCTATTAATTATTGTGGATTTTTTCATATATATTGATTACATTTTAATATGCATTTCCTTCAAAGATTATTTATTGAATCTTAAATTGTTTTACGTCTAATTATACGACCTTCACACGTGTACTTATAGGCGATAATCTAATTGCGTTTCTTAAATACAAGTATGTGTTTGAGCTCTAATTTTTATATCCTTTAAACTTAAACTCTTAAAAATCTATCCAATATACATGTTGTGCTCGTGTGGTTTCAATTGCGATAACTAAATTAACTAATTAAATGTTTCCTCTTCCTCTTGATTAGCACACAAAGGTGTATCAATGTAGATTCAAGTGAGTCAAGTTTAAAGGACATGAAGAATTAGTGTTTTTTATTTATAGATTTTTTCCAGACACCAATTTGTTGATAATATGATGGCATCATTTGCATCTACTTTGTATGTAAAACAGTAAAACCTCTAGTATTCAATAGCTAGGGTTTTCTTTTAACCCTTTTCATTCATTATAAGTTTTAAACACTAAAGTTAATCAACTTCCTTATAAACTACTTCAATTTTTGTATAGACTATTACATACACGATTAAGATTTCACATCGTTTTGTTTAGATAAATATTATGGGTTATTTCTATTACCAGTTATTTCTCGTGTTTGCTATTTGGATTATGAGTCCGCAATATCAGTGGGATTTGGGGCAGAATTGATAAGCATGTCGAACATTGAAATACTTTTTTTCATAATCAGTCAAGTTTAATCTTACCAATACAATAAATAAACATCTCATATAATAATTTTACACCACTTGACTCTGACCAGAAGTTGCAACTGACAAAACAATATCGGTTGTTTCCAAGAATTGGTCCTTTAAGAGACTCAAGACATTTGGACTTGTTCACACAGTTGCAATTTTCCTCAACATTACTCATTCTCACGAGACTTTCTCGGCATTCATTCATAACTTTATTGGGCTCTGATTAATTAATCGAGTGTTTATATTTATTAGTATTAAAGACTCTTACATTTATAGTTGAGCTACAAAAATTATTTTATTTTGTGATTTAGGAATCGATGATTCTAGACTCTTCTGTGAAGATTTTATTTCTTCTTTTTTAGACATATCATGTCTTTATTTGTCAATGGGTCTGATAATCCTTCAAATACGTAAGACAATTTAACTACAGTCGTATTTTTATGAATTTTAATTAAGTTATTAAATGACATTTATTGAATAGACACAGACAAGGGGAAGATAGAATTGATACTAATGATGAACCAGAAGAAGAGGAATGCGAAGAGAACTTAAATGCTGAAGGAACGACGATTCCAAATCTTTCCTGCTTTCAAAGAATCTCCGTTGGGAGTGGCCATATACTCAATGATCTTTGTGCCTCTCTTTGGTTCACATACCTTCTTTTATATTTGGAAAAAGTAAGTATAATTAACATTTATTGAGAATACGAAGATGAATTGATTAAGACCTAACTACATTTTAAATTCTTGTTTTACTCAAAATAGGTTTTAATATAATTATTTTGATAGGTTGTTGGGTTTTCAAGTGATTATGCAGCTGCTCTTATGCTACTTGGGCAGGTAATCAATACTTTTATTATTTTGTCTTAAATGTAATACAATTACCAATATCTCCACAATAATATATAAATATTGTTGATATTATCATTTTGGATTATCATTAATATATTTTAATTGAATGTTTAAAGGTTGTAGATGGAATTGCTACACCTTTGATTGGTTACGAAGCTGACAGAGATGTTAATTTTTGGTGTTTTAGAAGAAGTTATGGTCGATGCAAATCTTGGCATTTGATCGGTAAATATTAATAATTGACAAAATAAGTTAACAAGTTGCAATTTTTATTTATTTTATGATTTGTCAAAGACTAAATTGATATTTTGTACATCTTTTAATAGGAGTCGTATTGGTGACATTGAGCTTCCCATTTGTCTTCTCAAAGTGTATTGATTGTGATGGAGCGAGTGATCTGGCTAAAGTCATTTACTACGCCCCTTTCATAGCCATCTTTCAAATTGGTTGGGCTGCGACACAAATCTCACATTTGGCCCTTATTCCTAAAGTTCATCCGGATCAACATGTGAGAACGGAACTTATCGCCATAAGGTTATTTTTTTTAAACTTCTTAAATTCTGAATAGCTTAGATAGCTTTTATTTAATGGTGTTAGATTTGTGGGACTAAACTTAAATATTATGTAATGGATCAATCTAATATATTAAAGGTATGGATTTACAATCGTGGCCAATGTGACCGTTTTTCTCCTAACATGGTTTATGATGGGATTCAGTCAAAATTGCGAAATCACACCAAATTATGCTGACAAGTTTAGGGTAAATGAAATCAATTTAAATAATTTTAACTCTATCACTTTTAAAACCAATTGTTAAGTCTTATTACATTTATAAAATCTAATTTTATCAAATTTCAGAATATTGCCATTTCGGCCGTGGGTTTGGGAGTTTTGTTTTCCATCTCCTTTCATTTAATTGTAAAGGAGGAGCGAGATGATGTGATAAAGAAAAGGGTAAATCAACAAGTTGAAGCTCAAGAAGGAACAATTAGAAATAAAAGAATCATTCGAAGCAGTTCTGAAGAACCTTTGCTTTCTCGAGATGAAATTCCTTCATTGGAAGCAGAAACAAGAAGATATGGCTCATCTTCATTCAGAGAAAATAATTTTCAAGGAACTCAAATTTCAGGGTTTTCCACAAAGAATCTCTCCCTTGGAAGAAATCACATGTCGCATAAGGATTGGCTTATGCTTCCACAATTTTATTTTGTAAATTACATTATTTGATCCATTATTTATTCTTATTACATAGATATTTTGTTTCGTGATTTTTCTATTTTAATGATAAATTTTATAATGAATTTAATTGATTTTTATGACAGGTTGCATTGGTGTATATGGCCACTCGTTTGAGTGTCAATTTGACTCAAGTGTACATTCCACTTTATCTTCAAAATTCTCTTCGTCTAACTTGTGGGACCGTTGCTTCCATTCCACTAACAATGTACATTTCTGGATTCTTCGCTTCAATTGTAGTGAAGCCATTGAATATTCATTTGGGACGCCAAGGAGCTTACATTGTTGGAGCTTCTCTTTCATTAGCAGGATCTTTTTGTGTTACTTTCCTCGATTGGGAATCTTCACCTTATCTGAAAAATTATGGCATTTATGGAATCGCTGCACTTTTAGGTAAATTATTTATTTAATATATTAATATTTAATTTATTTAGCTTACAAATCACAAGAGAATTGGTATACTATAATTTTAATTCAGTAATGTCATTAATAGTTTTTTTTAAATTACTTACAATGGCGTTTATGTTTAGGTTCTGGAGCCTCAATGCTATTAGTCACTAGTCTTTCCATCACAGCGGATATGATTGGAAATAATGTTGAAAATGGTGCTTTTGTTTATGGTTCTATGAGCTTCACAGATAAACTATCCTGTGGAATTGGAATTATGCTAATTAACTTCTTTGTTCCTTGCCAGTAAGTAACATAAAAATATCCTTTAAACGTAGTTTGAATTTAAGAATGATGCTATTTTAGATAATGAAGATTGTAAATTAAATATAATTATTGTTTTTAGAAGAGACGAGGAATCTTGCGCTCCTCTTTTGATTCCTTATTATAAGAAAATTTTGGGATATGCTTGTGGAGGTTCGTTAAATATAACATTCAGAAAATTGCACATAATTATATAGACTATGCTTAAATTATTATAAGGTACTAGTCATGATCTAAAAATTATTTTAATGTTTTTTAGGTTCAGCAATCCTTGGAGTTTTAGGAGTCGTAGCTTTAACTTTTATTATCATTAAGCAGAGAAAACAAAGATAAATGCAAAGAATGATATTTAATATTTTAAAAATGTTGATATTGAATCTTGTAATGATATAAGGTTCTTATTTTAAATATTCAGCACAAAATGTTCACATTCCAAATACAAACAATTTTATATAATTCTTGAATTGTAAAATATTTATATACTCTGTTACTCTATTCTATTCTTTATGGTGCAAAGGGTTTTGGCTCTTTTGGATTTGATGACTTGTCAAATTTTCGCGTGGTGGTAGTAATTTAAAAACCCAAATGTCACAATATTTTAAATAATTTCAATGGAAATGATGATCAATTCCTGAACAACTTCTGTGATACAAATAATAAAAGGATCTGTTGTTTCGATCTTGAACATTTTGAGTTTTTGGCAATCATTTTACATTGATTTCATAAGTCTAATGTAAATATTATCTAATCTAAAACTTGTAATGGTAACTTATAAATGATTGTAGGGTTGGATCTAAATTGTATATAATTTAAACTAAAAGATTTTTATTCATTTAATTATATTTAATTTTTCATATTTTCACGATTCATCTTTCAATAGCGTCTATGCAGCATGTAATTCATATCATTAGTCATGGTCAAGAGTCACCAGAGAATGATTCACCTCAGCAATCTCCTTATGTATTATGATTTATGATGATTATATCGATTTTTTGATATGTAGTATAAATGGGATACCTATACATAAAGGTGAAGGGGTTAGACATATCTGTAATTTTAACTTCTAACAACGTAATTAAATTTTGAAAATGGAAGAGTAAATTCCTCAAAAGACAGAGATGGTCTTTTGAAACTTTTATCGTTAGTAGGAGAATAAATCATGCTATGATTGTTCACAATTTGTAGGTGTACTTTTTGTAAAAATTGTAAATTAGACATTTTGACAATTATCTCAAGTTATCTTTTATCTCTGCTCTCTATCAGTATTTTTTCCAAAACAATAATATCATCCAATTAATTCTGCTCCGAAGGACAATCTAGCAAATTGGTAGAGGTGCAATGAGTATACGGAAATTCATTTGATGGTTCAAGTTGAAGGAGAAAGCGCAAGATCGTCGGGATCGGAATCGATAATTTGAGTGTGAGACGGCGTTTGGACTCGACTTGCCCAGCCCAATATTATCCCATATAGTCCGGATCCTTTGACCCGATAAAAACAACCATGGGGTCAATATTTCGAAGTGAGGAAATGGCCTTGTGTCAACTTTTCCTCCAGAGTGAGGCTGCCTACGCCTGTGTCTCCGAACTTGGCGAACTCGGACTCGCTCAATTCAGAGATGTAAAAGATTTATTCCTCCAAATTCCCTTTATATTGTATAAGATTTTTATATAACCAAGTTAATTTTTTATGTTTAACAGTTGAATCCGGATGTCAATGCTTTTCAACGAAAGTTCGTCAACGAAGTTCGAAGGTGTGACGAAATGGAGAGGAAACTCCGATATTTGGAGAAAGAAATCAAAAAGGATGGAATTCCAATGTTGGATTCCGGCGAAATTGTTGAAGCTCCTCAACCAAGGGAAATGATTGATCTCGAGGTATTAAATCCCGTTCAAACATTCGTTAAATATTGAATAAAATTTAATTATTAAAAACTTAAAAAACTAATTTTGATTTAGGCAACATTTGAGAAATTGGAGAACGAACTTCGAGAAGTGAATCAAAATGCTGAAGCTCTCAAAAGGAATTTCCTCGAGCTCACAGAACTTAAACATATTTTGAGGAAAACTCAAGTTTTCTTCGACGAGGTATTTGAATAAATAAACATTTAAAAGTGATGAAATCCGCTCTGCTTTTGCTTTAATAGAATTTGAGCTTATTTTTCCTTATCATTTTCACGTTGTGTTTTTCGTTGCTTGTTGATTTCGTTCTGTGAGACTGCATTGGCTTATATGAAATACTGCCATGACGAGACTTCCGTTACTCAGATGGCCGATCCAAACAGAGAAGATGAGCAAGTGAATCTCCTCGGCGAAGAAGGCCTTCGAGCTGGTGGCCAATCCCTTAAACTGGGGTAACCAACTCACTTCTTCTTTTCTATCTTTTTAATTAACTTTAACTAATTTTAACAACGTCTTCATTTAACTTTAACTAATTTTAACAACGTCTTCATTTAACTTTAACTATTTATTACTCAATCACGGCAATGAATTTGAACCATTGTAACGAAACCCCGTTGTGGTTCATGCACAAATAACATTTTGTTCAATCATTGCAATTGCGTTATATTAGCATTTGGGTGAAAGTGAATAATTACTTCATGATATTTCAAAACCTCTAAAACTCATCGCAATGCTTTGCTTAACAATAACGAGAAACCCAATACAAAAAAGGTTATGGGTCCAATTTGGATAAAATGTATAAAAGCTTTAAAGAGTTTCACTTATGGAATCCATAAGGAAGAATAATAATGTGCCAAATGCGTAAAACTAGCTTTTTCAATCCTAATTTTCATGTGTTAATTGAAAGGGGTCTTGAGTTTTATATTTATTTAAAAAAAGCGTGAGATCAATGAGACAGAAGAGTCATTGACGGCGAATCTAATTGAAGAAGTGTCATTTGGAATCGGGATGTCCGAAATCGCAGGAGCTGCTAAATTGGGGCAGCTTGGGTATTTTTTACATTTTATTTTCACTTTTATTTCTTATTTCAGTTTTCGATCATGGCCTAAATATTAAAGAGAAAAAATATCGAAATTAGGTTTACATCAAATCACAAAAATCGTTCAAATGAACATAATTTATTGAAATTACCTACCTATTAAAATTACAGACTATTTGAATTTACAGATAGTTTATACAAATCGTAAATTAAAATCTTAATATCTTGTAAATGTATTTCAGGTTCGTTGCAGGAGTGATATTGAGAGAACGATTGCCAGCGTTTGAACGTATGCTTTGGCGAGCTTGCAGAGGAAATGTTTTCCTTCGCCAAGCTGAAATCGATAATCCACTCGAAGATCCTGCAACCGTATGAATGAATATTTTTATTCAATTTTATTCAAGTTATTGTAATTACCATTAGCTTTACTTGGCAATACTTCCTGATTCAGAGCGACCAAGTATACAAAAGCGTCTTCATCATTTTTTTCCAAGGCGATCAGTTAAAGACTCGAGTGAAGAAAATATGTGAAGGATTCAGAGCGACTTTGTATCCATGTCCGGAAACCCCCAACGATCGAAGAGAAATGGCCGTGGGAGTTATGACCAGAATCGAGGACCTCAATACGGTAAATAATTCCAATTCTTTATAAATACAAATAAATATTTTGACAAACTACTTGATTATAAATTTCATTACATTTAAGATCAAACTAATTATATCCAAATTCATATTTAAGGTTCTGAGTCAAACTCAAGATCATCGCCATCGTGTTCTCGTAGCTGCTGCAAAGAATATCAAGATTTGGTTCACAAAGGTCCGAAAGATCAAAGCCATTTACCACACGTTGAACCTTTTCAATTTGGATGTGACGCAAAAGTGTTTAATTGCTGAAGCTTGGGTTCCAGTTCAGGATCTCGAATCAATTCATTTATCTCTTCGTAGAGGAACGGTAAAATCACAAATCTATATTAATAAAATCTACTTATATATAATAGTTAAAGAAAATGAATATTGCACATTTTCATTGGCGTTAGAAATAAATAGTTAAATTGATCAATTTTATGTTTTATTAGGAGCGGTCAGGAAGTTCAGTTCCGCCAATCTTGAACCGAATGGAAAGTCGAGAAATTCCTCCAACTTACTTTCGACTCAACAAATTCACCAAAGGTTTTCAAGCTCTCGTTGATGCTTATGGTGTTGGAACTTATCGTGAAGCGAATCCAGCTCCATATGCCATCATTACTTTCCCATTCCTTTTTGCCGTCATGTTTGGTGACGTTGGACATGGAGCGATCATGACACTCTTTGCTCTTTGGATGGTTCTTAATGAAAAACCCCTCATTGCGAAAAAATCAACATCTGAGGTTGATTCCATTTACAATTAACAATGTTGCTTAATAATTAAAATAGAATCTATGGGTTAATTTACTTAATTTTTATGATTTATAGATTTGGAACATTTTCTTTGGAGGTCGTTATATCATTCTCCTAATGGGATTCTTCTCAATGTACACTGGATTGATTTACAATGATTTCTTCTCAAAATCTGTGAATCTCTTTGGGTCCCAGTGGTTCGTACCACACAAAACTATCACTTTGTTCCATACTAAGGAAGTGATGCTTGATCCGAAGAATGCCTATTATCAATATCCTTATCCAATTGGTCTTGATCCTGTCTGGCAGGTAAATCTTAATTTAATCAAATCACCTAAAAATCTAATTTGTTATTTTATAGTGAATTTATAAATGATTTTTTAAACAGGTGGCTGAAAATAAGATTCAATTTTTGAATGCTTACAAAATGAAAGTGTCGATCATTTTGGGAGTTACTCACATGATCTTTGGAATCCTCATGAGTTTGTGGAATCATATGTTTTTCCGCAAACCGATGAACATTATCTGCGAGTTTGTTCCTCAAATAATCTTCATGGTTTTCCTCTTCTTTTATCTTTGTCTTCTTGTGTTCCATAAATGGACGGCCTATGGTCCTCTAGGAGGTATAAAATGACATTTAATATTATAATTACATTTTAATATTGGTAATAGTAATAAAGACTAGACAATCGACGATACTTTAATAAATTATACATAAAATTGTTTAATTTAATTACAAAAATTATTATTGTTCGGTTTATTAAGCGTAATTGTTTATCTAATGTAATTTAATCATCTAATAAAAATTAATAATTTTTATTAGATGATACTGGTTCTGGTCCTCATTGTGCTCCTTCACTCTTGATTACTTTTATCAACATGGTGCTGTTCAAGTCATCTGAGAAAGTGGGAGATTGCGATCCTTATATGTATGGGGGACAAGAGGGATTTCAAAAGTTTCTTGTCCTCATCGCCCTTGCTTGTGTTCCTTGGATGCTCTGCGGAAAACCTTATTTGATTAGAAAGCAGCGATTGCTTCAACATCAGAATGTAACTTTTAGAATATACTTTTTTAACTTAAATATCAACACATTATTTAACTTCATTTTGCTATATCAGATCTTGAATATATTAACATGTAACAATTTTATCAGGGTTTTAAATACAATATTTAATTTTGATTTGTTTAGCTGGCCAACACCAGTGGAGTTACAGACGAAGGTGAATTGGGCCAAATGGCTAATGGAATGGCACCTGTAGCTGGAGATCACGAAGACAATGAAGAATTCCAAGATATTTGCATTCATCAAGGAATTCATACAATTGAATTTGTTCTTGGATGTGTCTCTAATACTGCTTCTTATCTTCGACTTTGGGCTCTTTCTCTCGCCCATGCCCGTAAGTAGATTCATAAATGATTTGATTAAATTAAGTTCAACAAAAATATGACATTGATACAAAGTAAAATAGCTTTGAAAATTTAGTTTAATTGTGTTTAGTATTAGTTATAATAAAATGTTTGTTTGGGTTTTAGAATTGTCTGAAGTTCTTTGGAGCATGGTGATGAGACTTGGATTAGCCCAACAAGCTTGGTATGGAGGAATTTTCCTCTGGGCCATTTTTGCATTTTGGGCTGTTCTGACCATCTCTATTCTTGTACTCATGGAAGGACTTTCAGCTTTCCTTCATACTCTTCGACTTCATTGGTAACATTTTTATAATTACAGATATCTTATGAAAAATGAAGAAATTTTCATAATCAATGCTTAAATGTAACTAATTTTATATTTTTCTTTAGGGTTGAATTCCAAAACAAGTTTTATCAAGGCCAAGGCTACGCTTTTACACCATTCTCGTTCGAAGCCATCATCGAAGCAGCCCAAAATGCGGAAACCGAATAATTGAAGACAATGGATGAAATTATTTGGTAGAAATTACTAAGATTAGATAAATATATTACAAATCCATTTAAAATGGAGTGAGTAGCTGAAGTGTAAATATTCTATATTATAAAATTAGAATAGTCAATGTAAAGTGATGTCCAAGCTAGAAACAATAATTGCAAACTTCTTTCGGCACTTGAGTCAAAGGTCAGATCAAGTCAGTAGAATTATTTTAGGCAATAACTCAACAATCAAGTATAACTCATAAGTTCGAATTATTTAATTTACTGTGCTATATTTATTTATATGTTTCGAATTTTATTTACATTATTTAAATACAATTGATACTTTTAATTTAAAGCAACTAAAACTAAGAAAGATAAGGGGTAGTTGTCTAATTTTGAAATTATTATGAGTCCATGACGTATAATCGTTTGATATTTTGAAGCCTAATTTGAGTATTATGTAAAATCTAAAGTTCATAGTTAAGTTCTTTATTAATTTAAAATGTTTAATAATATTTAAACGCTATTTTACAGAGCAGAGGGCCAAAACGAGGATTAATTTTATTTTGAATTTTAAATCTCAAAGTATTGATTTTAGCAAAATATTTTTTGTTTTAACATGTTAGCTAAATGGATCAACACAAATAATAGGCAGCTCATGATAGTTAGCTCAAGGAACATTAAGTATTTGAAATTAGCCATGAATGAACATAATGATAACCCTCCAATAAATTTTCGTGCACAAGAGATTTACCTTGCCATGTCACAATAATAATTAAAATATTAAATAATTTATTGAATATTTGTAAAAGCACCAAAGATTCTCAATATGCGTGATTCGTTTCAAAGGTTTTCACATCTTCATTTTATTATTTGACCAAGATGTTTGAAGCAATAAAGACGAATAAAATCATTCAATTCAGCTCTTATTAAAATTGATATAAATGTTTGATCTTTATTTTATGAAGCAAGGCAAAGCATACACTAATACAACATTGAACAAACTAACAGACACACACACCACACACCTATATAATTTCATTATAAACATATAAACACCTGATTTTATATATAAAAGTGAACAGGTAAAAATAAGAATTCATTCTGTCTGGAGTCTAATTCCTCATTCACACTTTCAAATGAATTTTTCACCCAAACCAACAACAAGTTTCAAGTTTATTATTTTCATAATTTTCAGTAACTTTAATCTTTAATTACAATTGTTAATGCGAGTTATTCCTATTTGACGTAATTAACTGAATAATCTACAATTTCTATCATACAATAATCATTTGATTCAATTTGGTTCATTGTAAATTCACCTAAAAGTATAACTTTTAATTTGAGTAAAAGTAAGTGAAAAACGTTAAACGTTTGTTGTGGGTTAACGACGTTTGGATAAATGGAAGTGTACGGCGGATTCGACAACGAGTCGGTGTCTGGAGGATCAGAAGCATCAGATTTATCACATCCACGAGATCGATCAACTTCCACAGATGACCCTTTTGCTCCCGTTGACAAAACTCCAAGTGTGGAGATTCTCCAAGAGCTTCGTTCCGAAAGAGAATTTGAAGCTTATAAATTGTACGATATACCGAAACCTGTTGAGAGAAAACTCAAAGCTCGAAGTAAGTTTATATTAGCTAAACATTAATTAAATAATTTAAAAAAATATTAAAGTAATTATAAAATATTTTATTTACACTATAAAAAATTATATTATTCAGATTATAATTATTCAGATTATACAAGGAATGCAATTAATTAAAATGTATGATTTATTTAATAGAACCAGAAGAAATCGCTGCTGTTGTACCTGAACAAACTCTCAACATCCGTCCAGAAATTTCTGACAAATTTCGCCCAGCGTTGGTCGAACACATCATCGAGAAAAGCATCAAAGAGGAACTGAACGGAAAGACGTACAACAAAGACGAGGTGGAAAAATGGACCCAAAACATCACGCAACGAATTCATGAGAGAGTCAAACAACTCAAATTTCCTCGGTATAAAGTCGTAACAGTGGTCGTGATTGGCGAACGACGAGGTCAAGGAATGGAATGTGCAAAAAGATGCCTTTGGGATAAGGAAGTTGACACATCTGCATCATACAAATATCTATCGGTAATTACAATTACTTATGTTTTTATTATTCTTTTATTTTATTAAGTTTTTGTATAAATTCAAGGTTTAATTGAGTTTTTAAGCTTTTTTAATATGTATTTTATATTTATAACAGGACTCGATGGCTTGCGTTGGGAACGTTTTCGGGGTTTATCATTATTGACAAAGACTTCGTCTTCAAATGAGATTTACCATTTGTTTATTAATATGATTAATGGTTTAGTGAAATCAAAATAATGTTATAAAGTCGTCACTTTATTACTTTTTTACGAAGAAATCAATTAAATAATAACGAATAAGGTGCATTCTTGTCATTAGTGAATAAATAGGTAATATAGTTTAATTTATGAACAATGTACGATTTCAATAAAATTGAAATTTATTCATTTTGTAATTATTGTTTTTATTCTAATTAAATATCTTTAAAAATCATAAAACAGGAACTTGATCGAATAAAAAGTAGCCAATCGAACGTGGAAAAATATTGACTAGTTAAATATGATATAACGACATTTATAAGAAAGAGTGCTTAGACGTTAATAAGTTAATATAATTACCATTATTAAAATAATTTTATATTATCTAAATTGTCGTATTCAAATTCTATTCTTTTACGACATTATTTCTTAGCCATAGCTCCAGAATTCTTTCGAGTTTTTTCCTCCACTTCGGCAGCGAGAGTTTTCCATTTTGCTAGGTTTAATTTACATCCTTCTAGCAGTGGCGCAGTCGATGGAATTATGCTTTGAAGAAGATCATAACAAGGAATACAAATCCCATTAATGAACCCAACCTATTTAAAATTAACAGAAATTTTTCAATCTATTATTTTTCATGAATTTTTCGTATTTTTAAAACTTTTTCGTTTCTCGATTTAATATTAATTAATGAACCTGACTCGATGGTTGAGTTTCAATTTTATCTCTATCCATCATGGGAATTACTGCTTTCCCAGCTCTCTTCTCGAAATCTCCCTGTTCGTAGAATTCTTCAAAAATGACTTTCACTGTTTCAACTTGAATGTCCCAGGGTTTTGCAGAAGCGCAAAGGTCAGCTGCGGTCATGCAAATTGCTTGAAGAAGCATCCTTAAAATTTTATTTTATTAATTAGGAAACCACTTTGATCTATTTTTCTACTATTTTTGAATATTTCATTATTTATAATTTTCACAAACTTTTGTTCGGCGTTTGACCAAACAAAGGATTTGTTTTCTATAATTGAAGCGAGTTTTGCTTTATTTGGAAAGAACATTTCAAGATCCGTTGCAAGGATGCAATGCTTAATGTTTCTTAAAACTCTCTTGTAATCTTCAGATCCCAATTTGCCCAAAATGTTGTGACCATCCTACAAATATTAATTATACATAAAACTCCTTTCTTTTAAACATTCACCAAATTAATTTAATTCAACACATACATTTCTATTATAAAAAATTTACTTGCTGGAGAATCATCACAGTTTGATTAAAATGATGATGCTCAAGTGTTGATGTTCCATAAATTGAAGCAAGTGGTGACATTGTTTCAATCATAAACTTATTATTTTTTCCACGATGATCTACACATATAAAGTATTTTTATTTTTAATAATTGAACGATTACATAAAATGCATAAATCAATAAATCCAATAATAGGGAATATTTTATCTTACCAAGATCATGACAAAGACAAGCCGTAAACATTGAAATAGCCTAAAAATAAAATGGATTCATTATAGTTAAATGTCTAAATATAAACACAATCATTAAAATTGATGATCAGGTTTCGATCCATGTTTATTTAAAGATTGCGTAATAATAGTTTGTATTGAATTTACCTCTAAATCATGAAATTTCTTCTCGCCTGGCTTCTTTAAAATAACGTACATGCAATGGGCAACAGTGAACCCATGTGTCCAATTATGATAGGGAACAATTCGGTAGTTTTTCTTCACCGTTAACACAAATCTGAATAGTGAGTCCAAATCAAGGTTGAGATAGGGAGATTTGGAAAAGAGATCAACGAACATGTAAACGCCATATTGGACTTTTTTAAAGTCATCAATAGCCATTGGAGAAAAGTAAAACCTATGAAATTTTATGATTTAATATTTAAAATAATTTAAATATATATTAAAAATAATTTATTATTAAAACTGAGGATTTTCTATGAATTTATATATTTTTACGAACTCATCTAGATGAGGAATGGTTTTCGGATATCCGTTATTTTTAATTTGGTCGAATTCTTCAGGTGAACATGTATTGTGGTAAGAGAGGACTTCAAGGGCCACTTTGTACTTTTGCTCCGATTTCCGAATTTTATCATAAAGTTTTGCATGGTGAAGAGCGAGGCCGCAATAAAGGGCAAATGTTTCAAAAGCTTGTTCGTCTTCTTTTGTAAAATACTCACCTAATCGTGTCCAATTTAATCCATAATTAATTCACTACCAGTAATTAAAAATTAATCGTTTTATATTGACATATAAAATTGAAACTTGATTAATCGAATTGTACCATTTTTCTTGTTAACCATTTGCACTACGCCAATGACAACTCCTCTTATGAAGATCGGCATGCAAAGAATCGACTAAATGAAAATGTTCTGGTTATTTATCATAATTCAGTAACTGAAACCAATTCAAGAATTTACTTAAATAAATTAAATTTTTTAACCTTTGTGACATAACCAGTAGCTTGATCAATGCTTCTATTGAATCTGCTATCATTGTAAGCATCAATAATGTTCAAATTGTGTCCTTCTTTAGCGACAATTCCTGCTATTCCAACTCCCATTGGAAATCTAAAAAATCAAGCCAAAATTCATTACCTAGTTGACCCATTATAGTCGATTCGGAAAAAATATGATAATGACCTTGAGGAGCCCTGTCAACTGCATTTTAAAAATTTTCAAATAAAAATTAATATTTTTATATTATTTGTTTTAAATAATGCAGTTGACCTTAAGGTCATTATCATATTTTTTCCAAATCGACTATAGTTAAAATTTATTTATTAATTTTAATTCGGTTCTTTCATTCTTTATTCATTTATGAACTATTTATTTGTGAAAATTCTTCCATTCAATTTTTACCTAATTTCTTTACTCGCTTGGGCATAAACTCCTCTCGTCGAACTAGCCGAAGTTGTAGATTCCTCAGGAGTGTTGGGCTTTGTCCCCATGTCGAACAAACGAGCGAAGACTTCGTTAGTTCGTGTATCAACTAAAAAAAGCGACGCACGATCGGCGTCGACAAGCGTTTGGGCAAATCCCATCACTTTCTTCACAATCACATCCATTGAGACCATATCCATAAAGATATTCCTATTAATTAATTCTTCATTAATTAATTAATTACAAAGGCTGATTAATTTAAAAATTAGATTTTTGATATTAAAAAAATCTTATTCTTGATATAAAAGTCAACCTGACGACTCCAAGAAGAAATTCATGTTGTGCTTTTTGGAGTTCCATAGCTTTGTTCATTTCAGCATAGTGAAGTGAAATTCCTCCCCATACGAGATAACTGTTGACGATTTCCTCATCTTCGAACATAAAAGGAGACCCAATATCTTTTCTGAACAACTCAAGAACTCCAAATAGTTTCCCATCAGCTCTTAGGATTGGATAACCAAGGACGTAAGCAGCGTCTGGTTTTTCAACCCCATAATTCCCAAGACCCTTTTCAAACTTTTCTTCAACTTCTTTCCTTGAGAGTCGGACGGCCGCTTCGGTGGCAATAATTCGGCACATGACGGAATAATTTGGTCCACTTACTGGAATGCTCTCCTCGATTCTCCCTATACTACTGCACATGTTAAGAATGTAGAAAAACATAATCAATGTAGTAGCTGTAATTAATTAGGTAAAATTAAAGGAATGATTAAAGGTTCTTTCCTTACTTACTTTCCTGTTTCCGAAAGGAGTTGAACGCTTAACTCATTTTTGCTAAGAATGAAAATGCGAAAAGAATCCGCTGAAACAGCATTGGAAATACAAAGAGAAGCTTCCCAAATAACAGATTCCTCAGGAGAATGATGATTGAGAGTAATCGCCATTTCCTTTTTATTTTAATAAGTAAATTATATTAATTATTGTTTACTTAAATTACTAGTTCTACTTCCTCGTAAAAGTATTTCATCCGTGTTATTGTTTTTAAATATAATTTTTAATCAAATATTTAGCAGGTTCTAATCAAATTAGTTACATGCAGCATTATTTTCTTGTTTGCGTGAACTCCAAATTTCCATTTAGCCAAACTTGATTTTCTGTGAATGGCCGCCTTTTTCCTCAACAACAACCAATTCTCGATCATTTCCACATGAATGAATTTCTGAACGTAGTCGGCCAGGAACTCGGGATTCCGATTGAGGAAATTTGTAACATCGACTTCGGAAGGTCCAATCGGTTCCTTCTTCTCTAAAATAAATTAAATCTTATTTCCCCTTCACTCAATATAATAATAAAACCCCAATCGTAATAAAAACACAATAAAAAAATATAGAAAAATTTAAAATTCACCTTCTTGGACGCAACAACCTCGTGAAGAACAACAACCAAACATTTTCTCTATTTTTTAATCCCGCTTTCAATTTATTTAATTTACAAGTTTTAACTGAAGAGAAAGTCCGTCGATGTGGGGATTTCCTAGGCGAAATGAGAAATGATGGGAGAAAGTCGAGAAGGAAATGTATTTGGAGTGAAAGTTGATATCCCATCGATTGAAGGACGGAAACGGGCAATTAGCTAATGATGGGAAGTACACAAATAGTCAAACATAGACAAACTCCCCTGGGGAATTTTAAACATAGATTATACTATAATCATTATACCATAATTCATTATTATTCCTCTTATATTCACTAATCAAATTCAACCAAGTTTTGGTCCAAAACAGGTTTCATGAGCCAGTGCGTAATTTTGCAATTTCCATAATACTTACTTTCCATAATATAGTATACCATATAGTGTTGTGACCTTATAGGAGTTATAAGTTAGTATGTATAATAAGTAAGGTATTTAAAATTATATAGGGTTGAAAATAATGTTCAGTAAGCAATTGAGATATTGCGTCACCACGCTCCCTTCTCATCCGCTGGGATGAATCAATCGGAAAGGAAAGAAAGTAATTTTGGAAATACATTCGTTTCTCTTTAGACCTTTGGAGGATGTTCGCTCGTGCAATGCAATTAGATTCAAAGAATCAATTACAACCACTTTCCCAATTGCGTCACTCGCAATTCAATAAAATGACTACAAACAAAAGAAAATGACTTTTACTTTATCCACCGAAAGAACGGACGATTTATTTTAGACAACGATCTTATTAACATTTCATAAAAACTTTTAATAGACATATAGACAATATAAATAATTTTTATAATAAAAATAACAATTTTTAACTAAAACAAAATTTAACAAAATGCAATAATGTGTACAACAATAAGAGATTAATTGAAAAATTTGTTTAAGTTAAAATGGTTAACATTTTTAAATATCTACTTTGGTGACTGTGACCGATGTGACCGATTTTTATAATGAACTTTAACATAAAATTATATAAATGTAATTTCCATACGCTTGGCTTTGAATTAGATGAAAGATCACAAGCATTCATTAAAATTCCCATCACTGCCATTCTATAAAAAAATTAAAATTAATGAAATTTAGTTAAGAAATAAAATAAAAAGATAACAAATTCCCATCATCTTGCATCAATCAGTAAAACTATTAATTGGTATTTGTAAAAAAAAATCTTACTTGTGTTCAGTTTCCTTTATGTCAAGCTTCTTTTGGTCCACGAGAGTTTTAAGGATCACTCTGTTTTTATGGAACGTTTAGAGGTCCGTATACAAAATGAGCTCTTTGATTAATTGAAGCATTTCTTTGAATTCATTTTCTGAACGATTTTTATGTAAAATGTTGTGACCTTGCTAAATAAACATTGTCTTAAAACTGGACTTTTATATAAAATTAATATTTTAATTTCAAGTGCAATGACATGACATAAGAATTAGGATACATAAAGATTAAAGATATACCAAGTATAGGATTGTGATCGTTTGATTAAAATGGTGATGTTCTAAAGTAGATGTCGAATGTAATTCCGACAATGAACTTTGTTCGGTCAGCATATAAGAATTAGAAAATCCCCTATCTATAGTCAATTATTTAGTAAATGCATAAAATGTTTAGGTCAGAATGCAAAAAGAACTTATTTAATTAATTACATACGGCCAATGTCGTGACATGCAGAAGCAACAAAGAGGCATAGTCTCTATTTAAATAAATTTTTTCACATCAGTAATAATTCAATAACTATCGGTAAACTTCAATGGATTTTTTATAATATTAAATCTTTAAAAAATTATTATCGTAATTCGTAATAATGGGGGAAATGAAAAAATTCTTACTTCTACTTTTGAGAATGAGTTTTTTTGAGGATGCAATACATGGTGTTAGTGACACAGAAGGCTTGTTCCCAATTATGATATGGAACAACTCGGTAATTTTTCTTAACCGTTAGGAAAAATCTGTAAAGAACGACCAATTCGACGTTATCGTGGAGCAAATCCTGGAACATGTAAACCATTTGGGTTACTTTGTCCATGTAGTTCAAAACATGTGGTTGGAACAAGAATCTAAGAATGATGAGTTAAATTGATTATTACTTAATTATAACTAACTATATAACTAAATTTTATTAATTAATGTTTTAATCTATTCAGACAATAGGAGTTAATTAATTACTCATCAATGTTTTTAATTGGATCTGGATTTCCAAGTTTAGCCATTCCCCGAGCTTCCTCTTCAGATGAAACAATTAGTGAGACCATTGTTTCAAATCCATCTTTATATCTTTGTTCCGAAGTTAAACTATCTTCGTAAAGCTTGGCTTGTTCGAAGGCCAAACCACAATGGAGAAACTTCTTCGTCGCGTGAAGTAAAAACTCCGCCATCTTTTTTATTCAACATTTCAATCACAATTTGAATTTTCCCATTATATTTAATCGACATGTAGAGAATAGCCGTTGTCTTTATTAATAAAAAATAATTATATTAATATTTAATCAAGAAGAAATTAGCTTTCTTTTAACTCTCGAATTTTAACATCAACATTTTGTCTTCAGTAATTTTAATATTTATGAAAAAATAATTATTTAATTAAACCTTAAACCCCGAAGCTTGATCAATATTTGGATCAAATCTCGAATCATGGTAAGGATTATTGACATTTGCTGGAATTCCTGTCAAAGCCACTTGTCCCACAATTCCTTGTCCCATTTTAATCATCAATTTTCCAATATCTCCATTATCATCGAGATAATTGGAATAAAGCTCGTCCCTCCCACGGTTTACACGAAAAACGGTCGCACGTTCAGCTCCCATTAAATACTTGGCGCTGTGGATCATCTTCTCAATCATTGTGTCTGGATCATGAAGATCTTCAAATAACGAAGTATTAATTTTTAACAATTCTGAGGACAATTCCTTCTGGAACTTCATTTCATTATTTATGTCAATGTAATGAAGGGCAATTCCAGCCCATACGAAATAACTCTTGATGATTTCAATGTCTTTGTCTTCAAAGGGATTGTTTGCTTCATTCCGATACAGCAACTTCATATAATATCCAAAATTAATCAAATTAGAAAAACATAAAAATGTTTACATTTATCATTTACAAATAACATATTCATTCATTTATTTAAAATTACTATTTAAGATTTTATTATTTAAATTAAATAAAAATTACAATAACTCCGGCCAATTCTCCATCTGCGTGATTCAACGAATGAGCAAAAATATATGAGAAAGAAAGAACTTCAAAATGATAAGGTTTTCTGTCCCTTACAAATCTCTTAAGCATCGCTTCCCTTGTCATCGCTCTTGAAATCTCCGAAAGACCCACAAAAGTAAGAAGATTAGAATTTCCATCTCCTAATGAAAAGCCAATTTCTTGTTCTGAATCAACGTTTTTCACTTCGAAAAACTTTTCTCCTCTCCCTAATCTGATGCTCGAATACATTGAAGCATTTCTTAGATCTTTATTACTAAACAAAATAAAAACAATTTATAAAAATTAATATAATAGAAAATATTACTCTATCATTTAAAGTAATTTTACAAAATATTGTAATTGGAAAATTACTCGTAGTCAGTAATGAGTTGAAATCTGTCCGGGCTGTATCCAAATACAATGACTTTATCTGCAGATACAGCAATTTCAATTAAATGTCCGTAAAAGTAAAGCAGATCTTTAATATTGGGAACTCCTCCTCTTAGGAGTGTAGTGTTGATAATTTTGATAAACTTGAGTTGAGATGAAAGCATGTTCGAACGCGACTTAAAATTTCTTTCTTTTATTATTAAATTCATTACAAAATTAACTTATTAGGTTTGCAGATGATCTATTTATTTATTACAATCTGTATTTGTGAGATTTATAAGTTGTGAAATTTATTAAATATTATTTCTAACTTTATCAACTGTTGATCTTCTTTTCTGGTGCTCTATTATTTGCTTTTTTCTCCCATATCTTTCGTGCAGGATATTTTCTAATGCTTCATCACTCAATTGTTGCCTCACAGCTTCACTCAAAAAGCCTTCATTATCATTGAGGTAAAAGCACACAGAATCTGCTTATTAAATTAACATTAAATTCAAAATGTAAGGTATTAAAAATGAAACTTCCATATGAGCTATAATTTACTGCTTTAATAAGTAGAATCCCATTTTACCGTGAGTGCAAATATCAGAATCCGGAAGAGCTTTATTTTGTTTTTTGTTCATGATGTTAAAGCAGAAGAATTGATGGTCTTTATGAAATCATAGCTTTAATTTACACATGGCATGACAAAACAATGAAAGTCGACCGTTCAATGCTTCAATTCCAACTTCTCTTTTTGTGCAAAAAAACAAAATAAATAAAATGTATAAGAGAACAAACAATTAATTTCCAAGGATTATTCAAAATGTTTCGGTTATGATAAAATCAATGCAACAAACTATGATGCTTTTATTGTATAAAAATTGATTAATTTGATTAAAATTATGAACAATTACATTAACAACAATTATTACAAAAATATAAAAATGCCTCTTTTATTGGATATAGGGTATATCTATGAGATAAATTATGTTTAACTCTAAATTAAAATATTTTCCAAAGACTGAATTTGACATTTTGTCTCAATTGCGTTCTTGTTCGTTTGTCGCATTCGTGAAAATAATCCAGGAGTTGTCCCGGTAGACATGAGAGTCTTTGGACTTTTGGCATTGGTGCGCATTCTGCATAATCATAGCATTTGGGTCTCCGGTCTATTTCTTTGTTAAACAGAATTTGGGTCTCTGAGGAGCAAAATCCCTGAGAATAGGTCTTGTAGCATTTTCCTCCTTTATTGAACCAATATCGAATAATGGACGAAGGACTTTCGTCTTCCTCTTTTTGGCAAGAATTCTTTCGACAAATTGGATCTCCGTTGAATCCAAACACGAGCCATTTTCCTTCTCCACATGGACCCTATACCAAATACCAAATCACAAAAATCTCAATAATCATTAAATTATGAATTAATAAAAAATCTTATAAAAGCTTAATTAATTGTTAAAAAGCTTTATTAATCGTAAAAAATCTTAATTAATCGTTAAAAATCTTAAAATCTTAAATTCTTAATAATACATAAATTATTATTTAAGATATAAAATCTTGAATCTTATGAAATTAAATAATTTTATAAGAAGTTAAATATCAACTTGCTCCTTAATTGCAAACTTGTTTCAATCTAATTGATTAGCAGTTGTAGCACTGTGAACTCATTGATAGAGATTATTACAAAAAGCATAAAATTAAATATGTATAAATTCTTATACAAATTAAATATAATAAAGTAAAAAAGTAAATATTACCTTGTCATATGCGTAATAGCAGCTTTTCGTATGTGGCCAATACAGTAAAGGTCTTCCACAACGAAGGGCCAAGTCACAGTCGCAAATTCCGTATTTGTTGTCGACCAGTGTGAAGGCCATGAGATGACCGCAAGGGCCACGTGATCCCACAGCGTAACATCTCTTCGTCTCTTTGTGGAACCTCCAAGGTTGACTTCCTGGGGCGTGAACTTCGCTGCACAACTCCGACCTGCAATTAATTCCTATTGAGGATGGAAACTGGTCAAAGCAGAGTCTTACTGAGGAAGTGACAATGCTCGTAATAGTGAAGGATAGAGGAAGAGCGTGGAGAGGAACAACGTCTTCTCCAACTCCATCATAACACTGTGAATGGAAAGTGGAGATGAGGGAGAGTGAAACTCCTGAATTCATTAATGAACCGGCTCACTCACTTTCTCATCTTAACTCAACAATTTAATGAAGGTGAAGGTCCAAATTACACATACAATTCTTATTTGTTTTTTTCTTTATGTAAAACTTCACACCTCTCACTTATCTTTTTTATCTTATGCAGCCTTTCCTATATGATTTCTTAACCAAGCTTCTTAGCTATGTATATAGACATTACCTTTCATTTTACCATATAATAATAATTGGTATTGAAAAATCATCGATTTCTAATATTAATATACGAAAAATTATGCAAATTGTTAGAATCATACACAATTCAAATCATTTTATTCGGATGTTCTTTATTTTTTAATATAAGGGAATTATGAAATGAACTTTATAATGAGGTTTTTAGTATAAATGAGTTACGAGTTGTGCTATATGGACAAAAATTAATTAAAGTTAAAATAGTGGGCATAGGAATTATTTTTTTATTCAAATCATTAAGTTGGAAATGAAATATTTAGCTGCGTGAAAACGAATCTCGAAGACATCTTCAAAAACTATTGATCATTAGAATTAAGCAAATCGAGGGTCGCAAAGTCGAAATGCAGATTTTACGCTTCTTAGCTCTTCGTCGCTACAGCGTCTTTCAAGCCACGCGATCAAACTTGGTACAAAAACCTTTTAAACGTCTGATTCATGCCGACTAAATGAATATGTGGAATGGAATGAAATATATTTGAATATATCCATTTAATAGATTTCGTTGAGGAGTGAACCAAAAGCCTTCCGAGTTTTAGCTGCTCCTTTCTCTACACAATACAACCAACGGTATTCTTTGATTATGAATTAATGATACTTCTATTAAAATCTTTTTAATAAATGTTGGATACCAGGTTGTTGATCCTTTGAGGTTAATAATCCTTTATTGGGGTAATTCTTAATTGAATTTTTTTAATTTTTAGTGAGCATCACAATGGATTTAAATGGGGTCGGAATGTTGCTTTACTTGGAGCAGGAATTGCTCTTTCTGCCCTTGTTCAACCTTTTGGGTATGAAGTCTGATTAATTAAAAATTAAGAAATAATTCAATAATTTTACTTTTAGATTTCAAGGTGATTGTGCTGAAAAGGAGAAAGAAGGATGCGAGAAATGTTCGTAAATTATATACTAGGGATGCGCCAAAATGTCCGACAGTAATATTCGATTTTAAAAAATTTCCTAGAATAGTCCAATGGGTTCAAATCTGGAGACGCCGAGGGCCAATCTCCCTTAGAAATGAAATTGGGAACGTTGTTTTTCAACCATTCCTGAGTCTGCTTTGCTCGTTAGGATGGGGCAGAATCCTGCATGAATTTCCAGTTTTTATCTTCAAAAAGGCCTTTGTTGAGTGGAAGAACAATTGGTTCAGGATATCGGACTGGTAATTCGCTGCACGAAGCTCCACACCCTGCTCTACAAAGGGAAATTTGGTCTTCCCTCTCCAACTTACCCCAACCCAAATCATTACCGACGCTGGATTATGCTGACGAGTAACTTTTCTCATTGATTTTGGAATATCCTTGGTAGATTTTGCGTAAATTTTATCGTTTTGCTTATTAAAGTGCGCTTCAATTGTAAAAATCTTTAAAAAGCTTGAAAATTTTGAATTGAAGTTTGAATTACACCGCGCTTTTGTTTTGTGGTCACCATTTTGATTTCTGGCGTTTAATAAAAGTGGCGTGGGTGGGGGGATGGACGGCACGCCGTGGCGACCCTTCCCCATGAAGGGGGCGGTCGGGAGCCTGCGCGAAAGCCAAAGAAAGGTAAAAATTGGGAAAGTCGGACACTTTGGCGGCCTTATCTAGTACAGATATTTAATTTAAAATACGCTTTATATACAAATTAGGCATTAAAACTTTACATACAAGGCTTGATGATTTTGTATTAACCAAAAAGCATATAATGTAATTGTGTAATTAAACTAAATTTATTATTTTTTTACAGGTGAGGTGACATGTTTGAGGAAAATGGACAAAGAGGAGGAAGCGATCACCAAAGCCAATTCAGAACTTGAAAAAGTCCTGAAGGAGAAAAAGGAACGAGTTCGGTCAACTGCCGAAGCTTCCCTAAGAATCATGTGCGACGCTTCAGAAATGATCAAGAAATTCATGGAGTCAACTTATTGCGCTTTGGTCCTCGAAACTCTCGATTCCCCGGAATTTGAAAAGCGTTGGTGCAAGGCCGCAACTGAATCGAAGAAAAGATGTGAAATGGTAAGTATAAACTAAAAATAAAAAAACCAAATTGCTCACTTTGAGAAAATAATTTTATTATAACTGGGTTTATTTAAATTATAGATGAAAGATGCCAAAACGAAGACTTGTACCGCATGGGAAGCTCTTTGTCATTTGAAGGAAGTCATTAAACGTGGTCGTGCTTGTAAATACACTTCTTGCAATCCTCTCCTTGTCACAATGGAGGAAACCGTGAGATGTACGGAGATGGAACTAATGGCAGCGAAAGCAAAACTCGATTGTCTCCAGCAAGAGTCGCTTTGGCTCGAGCGTTATGCAAACGCTGTTGAAGATTTCCGTCGGGACCTTAAGGTAATAAGTTAATTAATATTTAGTTTAATTGATTATAATTTTGTAAATATAATTAATTTATAAATAGTAAAATTAATTTAAAACTCTATTTTTGATTTAGGCTGAAAAAGAATCCCTCCTCGGAGACAAATGTTGCATTGACACTTTGATGCCCCAAGAATGCGACATGATCCTCACACACGCTTACAAAAAGCTAGCAAGAATCCAAAAAGAGCTTTATGAACTTCAAGTAAAATAAACTAAATTAAAATACTATATTAAATTAGTCTTAAATACTAATTAAAAAATCAAAAGAAACGCTTTTAATGCTTTTAATTAATAAATAACTTTTAATTAATTTTAATTAATTAATAACAATTAATTAATTTTAATTTTCCAGAGTGCTCGTGCCAATAATGATTCCTCCTATGACTCTACTTGTCCACCTGCAAGGAAAAGTGGCATGACCCACTGCGGCTGTGACACAGCCCGGAATACACCAAACAGCACCAACCAAGGTTGCGGAGTGGCTGCTGGAGACAATGCAACACCACGAGCATTTGGATGGGGTTGCGATGTCACTTGCCCACCCACCACAACTTGCCCTCCACGTCCAGGAGGAAATTGTGAATCTTGTGAGTGCAAGACTCAGGAAGACTCTTGCAAGACTCAATGATAATTCACCTCAACTTCGGAACCAAAAAGAAAACCCTCGCTTTCTAAATTTTTTGCGCTTTGATTTCTCTGTACTTGTCAACCTAAATGAATGTCATGTATCTTGTCTCTCTTGTAATGATGATTAATAGAGATCAATTTCTCTATAATCACACATAAATACCTTCGTCTAAAGATGTATAAAACATTGGTTTAATCATCCTCATTTATTTCTAACATTTTCATGCACTCTAAAATTACTGATTACTTCTACTTATAGTTCATTCACGGTGAATTTGCGCTCGAGTTATAGGATAACCCCTGCATATGCACTATTTAAATTTTGTTACCAACTAAACGAGAATTTTTATTAATGCACATGATGGGCCAATGTATAACTCAAGCGCAAATTGATCGTGAATAAACTATAGTAATCAGTGCTATCAGTAAATATCATTAATAATTTAATGATTCGAGTTATTATTATCAGTCTATGATATTTGATTAAAGGCAAGGTAAATAGGCATGACTAAACGCGCTTATGATTAAATGGTTAAATACCTCCAAGATCATTTTAGTAACTAATTACCAACATACACAGTGAAACACGAAACAAATTAGCTTACGAGTTACACCAATGCTCAATTGTATATTTATTTTATATTGACCATGTTTTAATAATTCAAATAATATATTTCTTCATTTAACCACATATAATAAAACCCATTCTCACCATTTCCATTTCAATGTGTGATGAATGAGTTGTCGAGTTTGCATAATAATGTGGATTTTAATATTTATGTAATAACCTCGCTTTCTCACTCAAACGATAATGTAAATGTAATGGATGAGAAGTGCAGGTGAGGAAATGTCGAATAAATATGGAATGATTCATGCACACTACTAATACGATATGAGAAACCATTTAACCATATTTACATACAAAAAATGTTTTAAAAGCATTGATAAATGATAATTGTAAGTATTTCAGTTCAGTATATAAGTAAGCCATGGAGTGAAACTATGTATAATTTGATAATTTGTCCACTTATAATTAATTAAATAGATAAAGTCAGATATAACCAAAACCTTACACATTAAACATAGTGTTATAAATATTATTTTTATAAGTATTATATTTATGCATGTGTATAACTTTATATACATGCACAATTTATATTAATATCAATAGCTATCCAAATAAGAATTTTTTTATAAAATAAGTATAGGATAGGATATCCCTTATCAGAATACAATATGGTCTTATCTTGTGTAACAGACATTCATTTAATTTAATGCCGTGAGTGAAATGTGATATCATACAAGTGGAGATAAAAAATAAAAAATCGTTATTGTGTGAGTCAGAATGAGTTTTGGCCCTTAAGAGGGTCTAAGGGAAGTTGGCGTCGAATGTGACCTCATGGGCGGAGGAGGCCGAGTCTTTCCCTTCTTCGCCCACATGGGGGACCACGGCGGGGAGCGTGATGGTGAGAACAAGGCGGGAAGATGTGATCGGGTTTTGGATTGGGACAGGACTCAGCATCGTTTCCTCTGTCTTCATCGGGGCTTCATTTATTGTGAAGAAAAAAGCCCTTTTGAGACTCTCTTCAGGAGGAAAAAGAGCAAATCAAGGATCGCATTCATATCTTAAAGATTTTCTATGGTGGACGGGATTTCTCACAAGTAAGTCAAGAATTCTTATTATATCATTTCCTATAATTAATTAAATGAAATATTTAACGCTATTCAGTTAATTTATTAAATAGCGTTATTAAAGCTTAAATTAGCTATTAAAATTAGCTATTAGAGTACCAATTGGTAATTTTATAATGTTTATTTTGTAATTTAAAGTGGGAGTTGGAGAAGCAGCGAATTTCGTCGCTTATGCATTTGCTCCAGCATCTCTTGTATCAACATTGGGAGTTCTCTCTGTTCTCGTTTCTACAATTTTGGCCTCGAAATTCTTAAATGAAAGATTAAACCTGCTAGGAAAAGTATTCATTAATCACACATAAATAAAATAATTATTTATTGAGATTAAAATCATGAAAAATGTATTCTATTAATACACTTATGTTAAAAATGCAAGATAATTTATTTTATTATGATTTTATGATAATTTGTTTTTCTTATATTTAGATAGGCTGCTTATTATGTACAATTGGATCAACAATAATTGTAATTCATGCTCCAATGGAAAAGGATATTGAGAGTTTGGACGATCTTAAAGGGAAATTATTGGATCCACAATTTCTAGTTTACGTCGGAATTGTAATTATCGTCAGCCTATTTCTACTCTATTATTTAAAACCAAAGACTTTAGGTAATACATAATCTTATATATTTTATTAAAAAGATTAATTCTTTAAATGTACTATTTCTGGCCACGTAGAGTACTTTACATTCATTTATACAATTAGGAACAAAATTTATTATCATTAATAATTAACAGGCTAATTTGTCCTCTTCATCTAAACTATATTTTTAAACAAATATTAATAATAATACTTTTTTAGAAACATCAACCGGCACTTTATTAATTTGGATTGGCGTTTGTTCGCTCATTGGGTCTTTGAGCGTGATGTCTTGCAAAGGTTTCGGACTTGCAATAACGAGAACTTTATCGGGCGAGAACGAATTGGACAATTGGGTCACTTGGCTTTGTCTGGTCTTTCTCATTTTCTGCATTTCTGTTCAAATGAATTTCCTCAATAAGGCCCTGGACACTTTTAACACAGCGGTCGTTACTCCTATTTATTATGTCTTTTTCACTACATGTGTTATTGGTAAACCATAAACTAACGAATAATGGTCATTTAAAAATTTAAAATATAAATACAATGAATTGTTTTAATTTTAATATTTTATATAATTCCAGTCGCTTCAGCCATTTTATTTCGTGAATTTGCTCATTTACGAGGGAAGGATTGGGTTGGTTTAATTTCCGGATTTTCCGCCGTTCTTCTAGCCATTGTGATTCTCCATTTAAGTAAACACTTCGATGTGACATTTGACAAATTGACTCAACAGATTAAAATCAGTCACGGTGATGGGGAACGTTCGGGGTCACCGTCACATTTCCCCCTTGTCAAAATCGACGAGGAAAAGAAACAAAATTCATACGGGACACATGGGACTTCAGTCTGATTATGAATCTGACTTGTCCTATAAAAGTTTTAAATGCTGTTAATTGTATTTCTTATAATTCAAATATAATGAATGCTTATATTAATGTTTATAGCACTGCACTAACATTGTAATACTATCCATATTACCTAAATGTACTTGTTCCAACAATAATTATAATATTTGTTTAATAACTAAATAAAGAAAAGAAGTAATTTTGGTTAATTCATAACAAATCATCATAAATAGTCATTTATTCAACAACTTTATCGTGAATTGCAAACATTTCGAAAATAATTATGGTTTATAATTTATAATTAATTTAATTGAGCGGCGTTTTAGTATTTGAATGGCAAGTGACGCTATAAAAATGTTAACAAACGTTACCTAAATCTCTTAATACCCAATACAAGAAGTTAATGCTTAAAGTCGCGATCTGAACCGTGGAGTTCAAACAAATCAAAAGGCAGAAATAAAATAAAGTAATCTTTTCTGTTAAAAATTAATTATTATTTTGTTTTTATACTTGTGCACTAAATGATAGTAATCTTCCTTGATCCAAATAATTAAAGAACCATAATATTAAATTTAAGGAACTTAAAAGTTTCTATTAAAAGTTTAGTGTGAAATGAGGTTTAATAAACCACGTGAAGATGATTAAGAGGATGAGGAAATAAATGCGTTTCCTCATCCGTCGTTATTTCTCGGAAGGTGTTCGACGGCTGAGAGAGCCAATGTCAGTCGTTGAACTCAACGAGGCAAACGCTGTAAGTTTGGCTGCACAAGCGTCTCGCCTCATCCTAAGAAGTAAAATTGTCGGACTTCCTACAGACACAATTTATGGAATTGCTGCTGATGCAACTTGTCCACAAGCTGTTCATTCTCTTTACGAAATAAAAGGAAGGGATTTTAAAAAGCCCATTTCCCTTTGTGTTTCCTCAATAGACGACGTAATTAAATTAATTAAATTATAAATTAAACTATATTTTACATAAAAAGTTAACAGCTTATTTTAATTTATAAATATACAATCATTTACATAAGCTATTTTATATACATAATTAGATAACATCTTAATTTTTTAGGTTTATTCCTGGAGCAAAGTGACAGTGGGACGTGAAATCTTAGAAGATTTATTTCCAGGTCCAGTGACTCTTCTCTTCCAGCGTCTTCCATCGCTTTTGCAAAGTTTTAATCCTGGAGCGAACCTTGTTGGGATTCGAATTCCAGACCATTATTTTATTCGTGAAGTGTCGAGTCGTGTGGGAAGACCAATTGCTCTAACAAGTGCAAACGGCTCTTCTCTTCCTTCGTCTCTTTGTGTCAATGACTTTGCCTATCTTTGGGACAAGCTCTCAAAAGTTTACGACGATGGACCAACGAGCGATGCGGAAGCTGCCAGAATCGGCTCCACAATTATAGATTTATCCCAACAAGGGATTTTCTCCATTCAGAGAAAAGGAATCGCTTACGAATCTTATATTCAATTACTGTCAAATAAATATAATCTCCGATATCAAGAACAAATCATCTAATCAAATCTAATTAATGTTTAACTTTTAAACCAGAAAACTTTTAGCCACAATTTAGAGAAATTAAAAGACATTATTAAAATTATCTAATTGTGATAATTAACATTTTTTAAACTTAGGGTTAGTAAATTAGAACCAGCTTAAAATGTCAGAATTACGCCGAGCTCTTGATCGTGAAAGCATAGTGAAATCGAATTTAATCGAGCAGTTAATTGAAGTTGTGAAAGAACTCCAATTAAAATTCGCTTCAGGGAGGGAAAATCTAACCGAAGCTTCAGACATTTTAACCAATTTTATTTGGACTTTAGAAGCCATTTTTATCCACGGTCTTCGGAACCATTTTTTAAAAAGTACTTTTAGTTCTCTTTTACGAAGAACCGAAGTTGTAGCTCCTTCATTTTGGGAGTTTCTTCTTGTTTTTTGTCATCCAGAAGCGATTGACGAAGTGAGTCGTTTGCCACTTTTGACCACAGACGTAGGTCGATCACGTGCCTGGCTGAGACTTGCCCTCAACGACGGCCTTCTCCTCTCACATATCCATTTGATGCTCAAAGAGAAGAAAACATTGGCTGCTTATTATAAGCCAACTGCTTTTCTTCGTGATCCAGATTATGCCGACTTGTTCAAATCGTATTTATATGGAATTGAAAATTATTCATTTTCATTTCCCCTCAATTCCTCCGTTCTCAACACATGGAATTCTTATCCGTTGTCCTTGGTTGGTCTCCATATGGGGGAAATGAGGCCATCAATCGGTTTGGATGTGGCTGCCAATATGGAAACGAAGGATCTTCAAGCAATGTCCAAACTTCGGCAAGGGAATTCAAGAACTCCACCACCTTCGTTTGCCCAACACCATCAATGTAAAACTCCATTACTTGAGGAAGAAGAAGCTTTAAAAGTTATTTTAGCCTCGAAATTCGATTCTTCGCCTAATCAAAATTCACCATTTTCTTCGAGAGATTCGAGTCGGAGAAATTCACCACCTGAGAAATCGTTAGCTGGAACTTCACCTCGGCCACCTTTAGCACAAGAAATGAAAGAATTGCCAAAAAATGAAAATGTTGAGCAATTCAGTTGGAAAGTTGAAAATGAAAATCTGAGTCGAAATGAAGTTTCGGAAAACCAAACTGAAACTGAGAGAGATAAGGGGGGAATTGAAATACAAAGAGGAGCGGAAGTGGTTGATGAAAATATGAGTTATTTGGATTTATTTAATGAGGAGAATCGAATGGGAACTCCAATTCTTTTCCAAGGCATTTTTCCTTTGAATAATGAAGAAGAGGAATTGACCACTTCCGAAGCTGGAGGAAGTTCAGAACAAGTTGATTCAACAGAACCGAAAATTGTAATTATTTTTCTTTATTTTCTTTCTTATATTTCTTAATTATTTATTCATAACTATTTTACCCTTTGGTTCTTCATAATTGCATGTTTCTTCTTATGTCTCTTATTTGGGTTGAATTAAAGGAGTTAAACGTCGTTTCGACTCCTGAAGAGAATCTCGACTTTGAATTTATTTCTACTAAAGAAATTGCATCTTTGGTCTTTTTAACTTTCTCTCATATTTCAAATTAACACGATATTTAGAGTTTTAGACTAACAATATACATATTTATTACTACTTTTATCAAATCATTCAAATGATTTTAATTATTAAAATCTTATTTTAGGAGGATGAAGAAGATTCAAGCTTTTATGAAAAGATTGAAAATGAATCTGGACTTGATTCTCAAGCCTTTAAGTGTAAAGGTTGCTCTCGTCCTATCGGTTTCATCTACGGAGATCCTTTGTAAGTTTACTTTTTTATGTTAAATTGTAGTTTAATTATGATATTGCATATTCAAGCATAAAAGAATGAAGAATTTTAAAAACTTTTAACCCTCTCGTTCTAACAAATATTCAATTACGACAAGAGTGAAACCAAGATAAATCTCTTGTTATAAACCCATTAAGCCCCATATAAAAGGAATGGAGGGATAGCTGTGAAGGGAAGCTCTCATCTTAGGGCAGCAGCCGGGCAGGAAGGGAGTTCATAAAATCTCCTCTATGACGTCACAAAATGGAAGAAAAAATGTCTCTGCCCGGGGGATGTGCGAAAGCGAGAGCTTCCCTTCCCAAAATATCCCGCCATTTGAAATGTATGAGAATTAGTGCATTAGTTGTAATTAAATGCAATGGCCATTAAAATCTGCTTAAGTTAACTAATGATTTGACATTATTTTTAACATAGATTTTAAGAATTGAAAATGAAAAAAATACTTAATTTATTAATTAATTTATTATTCAGGATTTGTGAGCTCACTGGTGGAAGTTATTGTCCCGAATGCCACGTTGGAGAAGAAAGTGAAATTCCTTCACGGATTCTTCTCAATTGGGATTTCAATCACTATAAAGTGAGTTGCGAATCAGCCGCTCGAATCCGTTCAATTACACAAAAACCCATTTTTGATTTGAATGTCATTAACCCGAAGCTCTATCTGATTGTTGAAGAATGTTCGGAACTTTTAGTAAGCGTTGCTTTTTCAACTAAATACGATATCTAAACTTATTTTATTAATTATTATTATTACTTATAACTAAATTTTTATTCTTTAATTAACTAAATTGTTTGATTGGACTCTTTTAGAAATTAAGAACCCAGGTTCAAAGCATAGCCAAGTACCTGATTACATGCAAAGGCTCTACAATAGAAGATGTTAAGAAAGAACTTTGGCCTCGAGAACACCTTTATAAACAAATACACACGTATTCTTTATCTGTAAGTTTTAATTTATATTACTTCAATTTAAACTTTATTTAAATCTAATTGCAAGTTGAGATTAAATATAATATAGAATTAAATAAGTAATTAATAATGTAGGATCTTCTCAACATACCAAAACGGGGTTTGGAAGGAAGTTTAAAAAAAGTTGTAACTCTTGGGCGAAATCACATCAAGCAATGTTTAATATGTCAACAGAAGGGATTTTTATGTGAAATATGTAAAGATCCAAAAGTCATTTTCCCATTCGACCTCGTCACCACATTTAAAGTATGCTTCAATAAAATCATTTTAGATTATTAAATATTTAGCAAAAAATCATTACCAAACAACATTTAGTATAGGAAAATATTAGATTTTTAACTGGGATTTAATCAAACTTTTAAAAGTTTATATTAATTTAATTAAATATAATAAACTTATATTTAAGTGTTCGTCGTGCGGTGCTGTCTACCACAAAACATGTATGAACGCCAGTACTCCTTGCCCAAGATGTCAAAGGTGGAAAAATGACATTTGATTTAATCGGAAAATGTTAGTTTATTAAAACGTTATTTTGAACATCATTTAATATTAAAATATTAAACTGCTAAAGCATCAAAAGTACTATCTAGTATAATATTTATAATAATATTATACATTATAAAATATAATACATACTATATTATTGTAACAATTTATCTTAACAATGTAATTAACTATGTTTGATATGCACATTAATAAATATTCTCGTCAATATAAAAATAAAGCAATTTTTATAATTATTTGGCTTGTGGTTTTGGTTTATAACTCCAAAACTTAACATTTTTCCCGAAATTATTGGCATCTTCAACTGTTTGGGGAAGATTTTGTCGGTGAGTCTCAGGAAGAAAAGCAGAGACAAAAAGCCCGATGAATCCAAGGATTCCCATTACAAGATAAGGACCACTCACATGAAATCGACCCTAAAATTATTTAAGCTTTATCGTTCATAGCATAATTCAATTTTTAGTTATTGAATCTAACGTACCTATTAAAATAGATTTACGAAATATTAGTTTAATGAAACTCACCAAGAAAATAATATATGGGCCCATGATTCCCAGTGTTGATCCAATTGTTGAAGCAAATCCTGTACCCGTTGAACGAAGTTGTGTTGGAAAGATTTCAGTTCCTTGATGAAAATTCAAGATTAATTTATCTATATATTGAACTCATTGTTTTATTTTTTTCTATAAAATATTCATATTTTTTTCAAACCTTGCATGTACATAATCAGGTTGGTCAGTGTGATCGCGAACCTTAAATTAAGGTAAACAATTACTGTACTGTAAAAGTTCGCTCTTGACTTCCCGCTTTTTAGATTTTTTAAGATCAGTATTTAGATTAACATATATTTATAATCTATCACAATTATATTTATGTTAATCTAAATGCTGATCTAAATAACTTTAAAATGCGGGAAGTCAAGAGCGAACTTTTACAGTACAGTAGGTATGGAAGTAAACCAATCTGGTTAGTTTTAAAGTTTTAAATCAAATTTAAAAAGTTAAAATAAAATAAGTACTTAGCTACGATGATGCATCCGAGAACAAAGAGAGACAAATCTGGGAATCTGACCACAACTGCTGCAACCAGACAAGTTATACTGGCAAAGAAGTAAAAGAAGACTTGAAGCCAACGTCGACCGAATTGATCGGCCAAATATCCACCGAGCCATCCTGCTGGAAGTTCAATGATCGACAGGATGAAGAAATTCAAAAATTGATTTCCGTTCATGTTAGGAGTATTCAAAGTAATTCCATAATAAATGAGCAAATTCATAGACCTACAGAGAGCAATGATTAAATTAAATTATATTAATTAACGATTAATTAAGTTTAACAATTAAGATTAATAATAAAGGAATATTTAACTTAAAGGTCTTTACCATGAGATTGTTAACATGATCGTATTTTTCGCCATTCTTTTTCTACTGAACAAAGTCCAAATTCCAATATTTTTCGACCCCTGAGCTTCTTTCTTCTTTTTCTCAGCAAGGCAATTGAGCAATGTGTCGAGTCTTTCAGGTGTGATTTTATCAGCGTTTCCATTAACTTTAGCAATATTCAAAATGATTGTTGCTGCTTCTTTGATCCTTCCGACTGACACGAGCCAACGTGGCGACTCCGAAAATGCCTTGTAGTAAAATACGAAAAAGAGTCCTGGGAGTGTTGTGACAATTCCAATAGTAAGCCAATCACTGCATAGCCAAACTACAAAAGGCAGCAATGACATTCCAATGACCCATGTCATCCAAGTCACAGCATAAACCCATGCTCGATACTCTAAATTGTAAGTAAATTTTCACCTCATATTTAATTATTTAAACTCGTTAGATTGAATAATGACTTTGGTTTTTGTTCGTATTAAATGTATAAATAATACCTTTGTCACAACTTTCTACATTTATCATAGAAGGACTAATAAACATCATTGGAAATGCTGAAATATAAAATCGTTTTAATTAATTATTATTTCACACTAAAAATATTAAATTATATTGCATTGCCTTTTTAATCAATTACCTGTTCCAGCTAAAAACATCATAACTAAAAACCACGTATGGTGCTGCGGGATAAAAAGGCTGATAGCTCGGAAAAGTATATTAATATAGCAAGTTAGGTAAAATATCGGTTTTCTCCCAAATCTAAAATCAATAAAATTCGTTAATACACAGTATAACAAAAGATTAACTAATATAATGATTATTAATTTACTTATCAGCTGCTGGTCCGAAAATAATAGTTCCGACAGCATTTCCAACTGCTGACCAAGTGAAAGCGTTTGTACTTTATAAAGTTTACAAAAATACATTTAAAACAAAAAAGTGGTTAAATGTCAGTTAATTAAATGGATTAAAATTTTACAATTTGTCACCTGTAATGAACGTTATCGCAAACCCAACCGAAGGTTGAAGGAATCGTCGACGCATAGTCGGTTTTGTCAAATACCCATCCATTGTTACATTTCATCAAACTCCCGTCTTTCTTAAATGGGTCGTACATGTGACATTGGTCATATTTGGTCAGTCCATCTCCAGTTCCGTTGGTCCTAAAACATTTTATATTATTTTATACCCAAATTGGATTTATTTAAAATATTATAATTTCATACAGAGGAATTGTGAAATTCTTCCATTCCTCAATCCCAATCATGGCTTCATTCATGCCAGTAATGTTGTAAACATTTCTTGGAACATCACACCAATGATCCGGAACGTATAGCATGAAGATGGCTAATAAATAATAAATAACAAAATGTTTATTCTGATTGAAATTCTAATTTAACTGAAAAAAATCTAATTTAACTGTTCATGGTGAAGAACGGCATGAGGGCTGTCATTGGACACAAAATGAGATAAAGCATCCTTTTCTGAAATTTCCCTTGTGTCCCCACAATTTCCAAAATTTCATCAAAATCCTCACAATCATTTTTTTGTGTTTTTTCATCCTGAGTAATTGTATTATTATTAATATTAACCATATTTATATAAATTGAAAATGATATTTTGAATTTGTACCTTATTTAAGGGTTCCAGATCTTTTAAATTTTCGGTTAAGTCCGCCATTGTATGTTGTTTGGTTATCTCCTCTACTTGATTGTAATAATGTACATTAATGTTAGGTGTAAAACAAGGAGCCGAGCGGCTAATTGTGTGACTGAATTGTATGCGAATAAAAATGTGCGAGGAATGAAATGATAAAGAGTTTATGATAAGAAATTTCATATTATGTGCATAGTGTTATGTAAATGTAATTAAAAGCATTGAATGAAAAATAGGTAACTCAATGCGTGCGAATTCAATGAGCATATCATAATCACACATTTGTCAAATCAACCTCGTAATTGAGTGATGATTTGATTCTATCATTTATTAAACAAAAGAGATTTAATTCATATAATACTAATTTATTTACACTGGTATACCTATTTTTGAATAATTCTTTCAATTTACCATAATAAATATTGATTCTATTTATCAATTAAACAAGTAATAGTAAAAACCCAAATAGAACCAACCATACATAGAGTAAATAAAGTATTGTGCAAATTGATGAGCATAAGTATAAGGATTTAGTACGAGTATATCTCATTTAGCTCTTCCTTATCTTGTCCAGGCATATTACATAGTTTTATAAGTTTTGTTTTTAAATATTTTTTGCTTTAATTGTCCTTTCTCCTTTTAACTCATTGATAAAAAACGACAAGGTCGTTTTAATACTTATGTGTATGTAAATAGGTTTACATTATTTATGCATTCCTTTAATTTTTCTCATTGCCAATTTTTTGTCATTTAAGTATGCATTCATAAGATGCTATGTAATTTGTCGTTTATTTCCTACACTTATTGTATTTGGTAATGGACATATTTGCATTATGTAATCTATAGGAAAATTACTTTGAGATTTATAAATGATTAATATTTGAAGCTACTTACTATGATTTATAAGTAATTCGTGAAATATTAAAAAATTTATAATTGGTAGCAATGCAATATAAAGATTAATTTGATTTAATTCAGTCAATTAATGTCTTTATGTGTCTAGTGTCTCTAGTATTGAAATTTCTTAATATAAAATGCATGATCCTTCGATGATGGAAAACAATAGGATATTGAAGGATATTCAATGAAAGTTTATTCAATAGTTTTGAATAAAATACACCAACCAATATTAGCTTTACTTTTAATTATTAAGCTGTACTGTTAATTATTAGCAATATTAAGTAGGTATTTAATATATAATTTTCTATTCTTTTATGAGAATTGCAAAGGTTTTAAAAATCACTATATATATTTTTACGATTTTTTTGAAAATAATACGTTTTTATAGATATCTGTAAATATTGTATTAGATTGACAATTTTTATTAATTATAGGACAAATGGTTTATGAAGCTAACATCAAGATTTTTTGAGAGAGAAAAGCTCAGTAAGTAAGGTAGGTATTACTAGTAATTCAATTCAATCTGATCGGGACACAATGATCGATAGGAAATTTTGGAGAGATTTATAAACTATACGTTTTACATTTACAAGTAAATTATTTAATTAAGAAAAGTAGTAGTTTTAAATTTTAATCAAGAAAATAATGTAAAAGTTCAATGTCAAGAATATACTCGTAATATCTAAATTTTTAATTTAGCGAGTTTATTTTAAAGGAAAGTTAATGCGAAAAATAAATTAATCATATTAAATACATTATTTTATTAGAATATAAATAAATCTTAAAGTCTTAATACATAAATTATAGTTGTAATAAAATTATTATGTAATGTATTTAAATTACATTTAGAAAATTCTTATTAAATTATGATTTCGATTTATCCTAAATGGTATACCACTATTATATAAAGTTAAAAATTATACGAACCTTAAAAATAATTCTCTAAATATTTATAAGTAGTTGCAAGATACTCATTAAGAATATTTAAATACTCAAGCGATAATATGTATATGTAGCTTTTAATATTGAGTAAAACATTTGTGCTTTGGTTCAATTAAAATCGGAGGGAACTTGACTAACTCATTAAATATTACATAGTATTTATATTAAAATTGTTCAAAGGTCCATTTAAAATTAAACTTATCTTTAAATTTTAGACATCTTCCAATTTGAAAGGTTTTCCTCCTCCAACTGCAAAAAGACAGAAGGATTTGTAAAGCAGGAAACTCCCATATTCATTTTTGGTCTTTTGAGTCCATTGGAGAGATTGGAGTGATTGGCCATAAGATCCTTTGATCATATTCTGAAGTTCATTCAGCCCAATTGCATCGATCATCGCCGCTTCGTTGATCTTAGTTTCTCGATCTCCTGAATGTGGAAAGACGTTGAGGACAATCACGCCAAACCCGCTTTTCCAAATATTCAAAATTGTAGTGATTCTGTCATCACAAGATGTGACCATTCTCTTCCCATAAATGGCTTTTGACTCTACAAGATGATGAATTGGTCTCGTTCCTGAACCCTTTCCAATGTAAAATACAGCATCGAGGAATCTTTGGAATTTCTCTCCATTGTTAATGATCTCAGATTTCAATAACTTTCCAGAAAAATTGATCCCTTTCAACATTCGGGGATCGATGAACAAATAGTTGAAAAATGATTTTGATTGATTTTTCTTTGTGGAATCAGATAGTTTTTGTACGAGTTCAATGTGATGTTCGCCATATTCCTGAGTTATTGCAATATTGTTAATTGCTAATGTAAGTTCTCGACTAAATCCGCAAGTTGGCATTTCTTCTTCGATGGTTTTCCCAGCTTCGACGGTTCTCAATAGCGAAGAATAAGTAGTCGGTGTGACAGGAACAGAAATATTGCGATTTTTGAGGACTGATTGAAGTTTCCCCATTTCTTCCTGTGTTGGCATATTTTTATTCGAGGGGTAGAAAACTGACCCAGTGCAACTTGCAGACGACTTTGAAGACTTTGTGGCCGTGGAGGCATCAGAAGTTAAGAGAGAATCGTGATATAAATCAGGAGTTCTCCGATCCATTTCTGAATCGCAAGTGTAAAATGTTCCGGTTCCGGACATCTTGTCAATGGAAAAAGCTGACTGGTAAAGTGTGGGACCATTGTTGTTTTCTTGAAGGATTGAATCTAATTTATCCGTATTAGATGGCTTCGATGAGATCAGACTTGAAATTTTTACATCCTCGATTCGAATTTGGGATTTTTGCTCTTCGTCAATGAGCCGAATGGGAACGTCGTTTGCGAATGATTCTTCTGTTTCTTCATCAAGAGTGTCAAGTTTGCCGTGGTTTGTGTGGTGAATGTCATGGGATTTTTGTTGAGGGATTGGATTGAAGTGTGGAGGAGATTCAATGCAAGTTTCTTCAATGAATGTTATTTTTGAAACATTTTCAATGAGCTCTTGCATTTTCCAGGAATTTAACATTTCAATCAAATCCTCGTTTTTCTTGTTGGCGAGATCAAAGCATGTTTTTCCTTCCTTGTCTTTTAAGTAAGGATTTCCTCCAAAGTCCAGAAGAAGTTTCACCATATCCAGAGATTCGTATAAAACCTGAAATAAATAAATAAAAGATATTATGTCAAGATTCGATTAACGAATAGATTTTATTAAATAAATGAGTGGGGAAATTGCTATTCTTTATTAAATACGTACGCTCAAATGAAGTGGTGAGACTCCATCATTAGAATCATTGCAATTTGGATCTGCTCCTCGTCTAAGCAAGACCTTAACAAAATTCTCAATTTCGGATCCAACACAATAATGGAGCAAGTTCATTCCCTGCAATTAAAATGATGAATTAAATCCAGAATTTAAAGCTATTTAATTTAATATAAGTATTTGGAAAATAAATTTTACCAAAAGGGGAAGCTTTAAATTGAGACTTTTTGGATTTTGTGAAATCAGCTCTTCGAATTCTTGTAATGAATGTGCCCAATCTGAATCTGAATCAATCAGAAATTGGAGTCTTATTGCAAGATTAAGATCCATTCTGTAAAATAAAATATTTAACTTTATTATTATTTATTATTGAGTTTATTCTTTAGATAGAATTTAAATGTTAAATTATATTGTAGATTGTCAAATATTACTATATTACAAATATACTTACTTTAACTTCCCTCACTCTCGATGGTTAATAATCAAAAACTATAAGTTAATGTGTAACAGTAGGATAATTTTTAATTATGATGAGTTTCTCATAGACTGTTTAGATTTTTTAACAAGTGAGGAAGGCGAATTTGAAACTTTACTTTAAGTAAGGTTACTTTCCAACAATTAGGCCATTCCATTTACTATATATACAATTATTTTCATAACCTCTTATACAGTGTATACACACATTGTTATCTAAAGTTATAGGTAAATGTTCAATCAATTATTAAACACTGTTAATATATTTAAACAACGCAAAATGAGTTTAATTTAATTGTGGAACAAAAATTAATTTCATTTGTTTCTGTCAAAGAAATTGTGATTGAAAACAAGGAATTATGAAATGGGCCAATTGGGAAGGGAGCGCGAGACCGCCTTCTTCATTTGAACCCCAACGGTCAAAATATACAGGAAACAGAAAAGTCAATTCTTCATTTCACTTTCACATACAAAATCAAATGGTTTAAAATACAAAAGAATTTATTGATTTATTTCCGCCACCTTCTTATTTCTTACTATCATGATTAAAATTGTAATTTTAAACCATTAAATTCATCTAATTAATTAAATATTGGTAAGTTTTAATGAATTTAATTTATCGTATAATTCAATAATTTGTATTATTGATCCAATCTATAAGTGAATTTATGCAAATTACTATATATTCATTCATTCATTAATATTTTAAATTATATTTGTTGTAAGTTAGTTTAATGTTAATTTTCTATTTTAGTAAAAATGAAATGTCTTGCAAGAGAGGAAGCAGGAAAACTCATCGAACAGGAGATGAAAAGGCGAAAAGTCCTACGGCTCGAACAAGTAAATAAAATATTATTTATTTAACGTTAATTCTAAATATTAAAATAGCTGACTAAATTTTATTATTTTTAAAAGGCCAGAGAACAAGCAACAGCATGGATGGAAGCGAACAAGACGAAGTATGAGACCGAGAAAGAGAAACAATATCAAATCCTTACAGAAAAAGTCCTCGAAGAAGCCCGAGCCGAAGCTTTGACCAATATCGATCGATTAGTTCTCATGCATGATCTCACGTTAGCTGAAATTGGAGCAGCCCATCGAGCAGCGACGGCTGTTGTTGATCACGAAAGGATTCGGACGATTAAAATGAAGCAGAACATTGACAAAGCGAGGGATCGAGGCAAAGAAGCTCTTCGGATTGAACTGACACACATGTTAGAACTCAAAGAAAGAGCCACAATGAGAGACAAGCATAGGAGGAAAGTTCGTTTAGAGGAAGACAAGAAATCAAAAGTTTTAGTTGAATTACAACCTTACAATCAGCCCAGGTAAAATAAAATATATGCCAAAACGTCAATAATAATTATTTAGGCAATTCTAATTGAAGGGCAGAATCGTAAAACCCCTCGTGATTGAGTTTTTTTCAGTTTTTCTCGGTTTCCGCCGAAATTCCAAAAATACAATAAAATTTAATGATAATAACTCACTTGCTATAGGTGCATTATTCAATTTAAATTTTGCTCTATA
>JAQGBZ010000357.1:0-64180 GCA_034687125.1 Neelides folsomi
CATTTTGATATATTAATCTTTGAATAAAAGTTTTTAGTTTTTTTAAAAATTGAAATTTAAAGTCGGACACTTTATAGGCCTTCCTAGTAGTGTGTGGTTTGCAAAAAATATTTTTAATGTCAATTTCTTGAATACTTTTGAAAATTAATCTTCAATTTGTGTTCCTATTTAAAGATAGGTCATGTTTCTAATATTTATATATAGGTAAGATTTTATAATTTTAAAGATTATATAACTTACAAGTACAATATCTCTCTACATACTTAAATACATAAGTATTTATGTATAAGTAAATTTAGCAAAGTTCATGCCTTATGACTTTAGCTACCTTATAATTTTTAGTAAGTGGGAAAAGTAGAATTCTATAAAGTTGTAATGTCTTTAGATTCAATAAATACTTGTTATTGAAAATGCTCTAACTCTAACCCTACAATGAATTTCAAAGCCTTGATTTTCTTGCTTTAAAATCACCCTTCACGTTACGTATTTCAGTTTTTTTGAACATTGGTTAGAGTTAGTTAAATGTCTTTTTCGTTTGCCATAGACCACACCAATTTCTGCCTACTTGAACGCACTTAAATAGAAAATTGGTATATACATACATAGAATGAACTTTATTCTACGACACTTGTACGACTAATAAATTAAATTTATGTAAATCGTGTGTCTCCTCCCTTATTAAATGCACTATGCGCTCTGCAATAATTATATAACATACATTTTATATATTCTGATTTTATGGCATAGTTTATATGTACTGTTTTTATCAATTAGTTAGTCCCTTATAGATGATTATTCATGCAACATTGTTTCTATTCTTACGTGTAACATTTTAATGCTACTTATATAAATAGAACTATGTTATATAACATTAAAATGTAAATTAAAACAATAAGATGAAATCAGTTATAAACTTACTTACTTTCTAAAGGAAAAATGACTAGAAATGAGTTTATAATTGACTCAAGAAACATAAAAATCACTTAAGCTCCAGACTATTGAATTTAATACACGCTTAGGCCAAGAAAATGATGATTTTAAAGGCGAATTGAATTATCTCTTAAACGATTCATGATTGTTCATTAATCATTTTGACCGTCTTTTATATATACGTCTTGCGTCATGTACTTATATATTATTATGGTAGAGTATAATGTAATTTTATACGCTCAAGAGAAATTACAATTAAATAGACTTCATAAGATAATGATAGTTGCTGTAGCCATGATTAGTTAATTTAGCCTACTGGTTATCTAATGAGAGCACCTTGTTGAATGCCAATCACTACGGCCCTTTGAAAGAAGCCAATAGTAAGTTTATGTTATTTATTTATACTATTATTTATAAGTTTATATTGCATATATTGAAGTTGAGGGAAACGGAGAGAGAGAAAACTCGAGCTGAGTTTTCCCTCCTCTTTTTAGCTAGTAAGGTAACTTGAGTGAATGGGTTCCGGGATTATTTGCGGAGCTCTTTGACTCCTCAGAGCAAACAATTCCACTCCTTATACATAAACCGAACTTATAATGTAGTAATAGAGGAACAGAGGTGAGCCGACATCAAACAAATGTCGGCTTCCCTCTCGTTCAAACGAGCACTTAAACTTATTTAATTGAATCTTCAAGAATGTCTTCCCACTGCGAGAGCAATTCGCCTCATAAATATGTTTATAGAGTATATAACTTGGTAAAATTAATTATTGAAGAATTTAACATGTTAACTCCTTTTGTAAAGTCTTTAAATAAACTCATAAATTAGGAAACAATTGTGTGTATTCTTACGAGTTTGGGGAATGCAAGCTGGATTCTTGTCAAAAGGGAGACACTTTTATTTACCAATTAATGGAATTCCTTATTGGCATTTAAAAAAATAATATCCAATATGATATAAACATATTGTGGAGTAACATGGTGGTCCTCGGAGGAAAATAGAGGACAAATTAATGAGATTAATGCGTTTTAAATGCAAGTTTGAAGGAATGACAAGGATGAACGAATCAATTTGATGGAAGAATCGAGAAGGGGATTTTCAAATCGGAGATTATTTTTGAAGAGAGTAGTAAGAAGAGTGTTGGTGATGATGATGATGATGCTGCTGGTGAAGATGTTGATGGCACACGTTGCTGCTCAGAGCCATTTTTGCGGGAGCAGGGCAATGGACGCCGTTGGCTACTGACATTGTTGCTTCTCTCTTTCTGCACGCTCTTTCTGGAGTCTAATAAACAGAGGAGAAAGGCCCTCGAATCAAGACTCATTTGAAAGGGATGTAATGGGGAAAAGAATTGAAGGGTTAGTCAAATGTTAATGGCCAAGTCACAGAGTTAAACAGCTAGGGTTAGATTTCAAGATTCTCATTACCTTCGGAGAACTGAGAGGATCCCAAAGACTTTGCGTGAAAATACAAGTAAAGCAATTCAATGAAATTACTCTCCTTAACCGTCCCACAGTAGGTAAACTAAACTTTCCTATTCAATTGAGACCAAAAGGGCCTTCTACTCAACATCCCTATTCTTTCCTTTAACACCAAGGAGAGAAATGAAAATGAATTATGTAGTCAATTCAAAAAAAATCCCAAACAAAAACACTTTTCAACGATAAGCCGATGCATTTTTACCATTAAAACTCCAAAATCAAATATAAATTGCAAATGAAACATCTCAAATTATAATTATCCATCTTAAATAAATCAAACAATTAAATTATCGTTAAACAATATGCTCTTATTAAATTAATTTAAACTCAGAGGTTATTATTCTTAAAGGCTGTTTATGAATTTGCTCATAGTACATGCTTCACGGCATTCGAAACCGACGTAAAATCTCAATTTTAAGTGAATTAAAAAAGATCAAACAAACACAAAAACTTGCTTCAAAACAATCTAATATATTTCCGTCAACATTCAAATATTATAGAAACTTTATTAGGAAAGTAACTTACTTATTTTTCGATTGCCGCATGAATTGTTGTATTTTCTTCGCTGCTTGGTTTTGCTTTCTCTGCGAATACATCCTTCTAAAAGAGAGAAAGAGAAATGATGAGATAGGTTGGAGAGCGGGAGAGGAAGTTTCCTTACAGATTGCCCTGTGAGTTATTCATGTTGTTGGCCGGGAGGGAAGTTGGTGGATGAAATGGCTCCTCGTCCTCTTGCGACTTCTTGAACCGCTTGTTCTCACAGTAGTTCCTGAACTGGTTTTGGATGACGAGGGCGGCATGAGTAACTTGCCTCAGGTACGCATACTGGAAGAGAAAATTAACGATTTTATGTTATGAGATATTTTTAATTAAAAGAAGAGCGGAGAAATGAATGGAGAGTCGCACTTGTTTGTAACGGCGATAGTAATTCTGGATTATAACGGCAGCGGCCTTCTCCTTCTCCTCTTCTTCCAATTTCTTCCTACCTTTGTAGGACCTGTACGCCTTCTGGATGACTTTAGCAGCTTCGTACAGCTCTCTCTGTTCTTGATCTAGAACCCAAGAGAAACATTCAGTGCTAATGGAAGGAATTGAAGGAGTATTTGTTCATAAAGTTGGACTGAATTGACTCTCAGAAGTCGTTCCTTTGTTTAGACATTAAAATTAAACATGCAAGGGTAAACGAGGGAGCGCGAATGGTTGTACCCGAAAGTGTTAGATTTGAAAAGTCCTTCTCGAAGGCATTTGCTTGTAAAAATTCACAAAAGTCGGCAGTGGTGGGCTGTGGGGAGTCAACTGTAAACGAGGAAGAACACGGACTTTGTAAGCAACTTGATGAGGGGCTCAGACTTGAACAGGGCGTCCCCGAATCATAATATCTAAAATTTCAAATATATTCGTATGTGAAAAGATCATCCATCTTCGCCATCAGTCTTTCCGTCATCGGCTTAAAGTGTCTAAAGGGAAAAGTTTGGAGAAAACTTTGCTCAACCTGTAGTTTCTGTCTGTGAACTCAAAAGTAAATTCATTCTGCTCCGAAGGGTCACTGCTCATGATTGAAGACGAGTCTTGAGACTCACACGGCGACATCTCCTCACTGCTCTCCTTCTATAATAAACGATCTTCACTTGAGTCTTTGACTTTTCACTCTTCCCCCTCCTCTCGTCAAACCTTAATCCTCTCCGGCATGGCAGCGATGATTTGCTCCGCCAGGGTCAAAACTCGAGACTCTTCTTCAGATGGCAAGGAAAGCTCAAGGGTTGTGTCTGGCTGGCCGAAGAAGCAATCTACAATACATGTTTTTGAGGACCTTCCAATGGTTATCGGGGTGTGAGGAAGTACCTTTCAGGCCAAAGTCTTCGGAGACAGAGCTGGAGGACCTTTGAAATCTCGCCAAGTTGCCTGAAAACCCCATGAAAGAGAGAAAGAGATGAGTGATGGGCCGATGGTTGTACATATGGTGGGTGGTCGTAAAGGGAAGCTAAAGGGGATCTCCTTGTAAAAGCACTAACTCATCGAGAAGTCTTCATTGTCGTGAGACTGGATAAAAGAAGGGGGATGATTGGTTCGACTCGCCTGGATTTTCTCCAATTCTGAGCCGAACTTGACGAAGCCTCTGGCCACGGCGATCTGACTCGAGTTGAGTCCATTCCCATCCCGCTTTCCCAGCGACTCCGGACTCCATTGTGCCAAAATTATCCCACACTCCAAATGTCCATAACGAGCACACCACATCTGGAACAAATGACTCTTGAGTACGAAACATGGACTCTCGGCCAAGATTACAATTAGCTTTCAACTCCCCAATTCCTCCTCCCAGACCTCTCATTTCTTAATTAAGGGACTCGTCGGAGAATCCGAAATCAAAACTGAACAAAGGGAAGAAATTGAAAAATCATTATCATTTCGCTCCCTCGGCCGAAAACCCAATTTCTTTTCAGTAAAAGACCCCACCCGCGGCAAGTTGCAGGCCGTTACAATGCAAAAAACTCTCTCGTGTGTAGAGAAAGAGCTGAGGGAAAAAAGTAGGGGCAAATAAAAGAAAGAGAAAACTTTGGACATTTTCTAACTAGCCCATTCTCACTCACATTCTAAGCATTCATATAATGCTTTTAAAAAGAAATCGGGGAGCGAATAAGAAGAAGGGCGGAAAAAGTTCTTTCGAGTTTTTTTGGCCTGCTAGAATTGGAGAGGCGGAATAAAAGGCTCACCAGTGGAACGAGTCCAAAGTCGTCCGTTTTTAATGAGTTGACCTCCATATCGAGGATGGTTGAGGGATTTTCCCGCTTCCACTGTATGAGGGTGAAGACAAGCCGAGTATACCCAAGGGCCGCAGCGATGTGGAGAAGAGTCAAACCCCGATCTGAGGGCATGCCACAGTCGGCCGTCCGGGAGTTCCACTCCTGACTCATCATCTCACAGCAAATCTTCACAATGCAATCTTCCAGCGACCTTGCTCCGTACAAATCACTCTGCAATTTCCAATTAAAACACTAATGATTCAACTTCTACCCACTTTCCCAATATTTTCATGTGGAGATTCCTTTTCAATCGCTCCCAACTTTCCTCTCCATTTCCCAGAACAACGACTCACAATGTCGAACAAGAGAAAGAATGCCCTTTTTAATTAAAAACCCCGGGACTGGCCACCATCAAACGACAAGTTTCTCCAAATTACCTTTTATTGCAATGTAACATTTTAATTATTACTTCTTACTATTTAATGCCCTTTATTATTATCTTTACAATCAGTATAATGGCCATTATCTGAAAGAAGCTAAACCTCAATTGAAAAGAATATAAATATGCAGACTTGGAATTCAAGTCACATTTTGGAAATAAGTTGATCTGTTGGGAATTTAAAAATCAATTATAGACGTTATTTGTTCCTGTATGTTCGTCAGCATTCTTTATGAAGCACGTTGTGAATTTGATATGGATTTTCCTGAGCATGCATTTTATATGAAAAACAAACTTGTTTCATCCACGCTCGCTTCTTCAAAGACAAATAGTTTTTTTTGTTCTGACAACACTGACAAGAAAAGAAATGGAGAAAGTTAATCTCGCCTGATTTGGTTAGTAAAAGCGCAAAGAATCAAATTCCTGACTGATTTAGTAGTCCAATAATGATTAATTCTCGGAAACGAATGATGGGGGTGTCAGGGTATGGGACGAAGGAGTAATTTATTTGAACTTGAGAATATGCAGGTCAAAATGAATTTCGAGGATCACGTCGTTCCTCTTAGAATTCGCCGAGATTTGTTTGCCAAAGAGAGTGGCTATGAGAGAGCGAGGTTCATATAGGTAGATATTTAAATTCCGTCCTGTCCTCTGGTTTGTTTGTGCAGGAGACTTGAAAGAGAGACGTCTCTCCCTCTTGAGAAGAAATCTTATTTGGGCTCAAAAAAGGCAATAAGCAATTTCACGAGAGGTGCACATGAGTCTAAATTGGGTCTTAGTCAACCCATTGTAAGCCCTCCATTATAAACGGGGGCATTCTGGGAGGAAAATAGACTGATTGCTCCCACTAAGAACTTCTTTTGCCAACCGGATAAAGGGGAAATTGAAGGAGCAAGAGATAGAATAAATATCAAAAAGGCGTAATTGGATGGGTCTCGACGGCACTTCTCCATTCAACCCTACACTTGATCCTCCCCACACGTTGGGTGGCCTCCTTTCTCTCCCATCCAAGTACCTTGAAGTTCCTGAAGCATTTCTCGAGACACTCCATCCGATGAATGAGACACAACTTGAGGGAAGTATCCGACGGTGGGACCGGAACCAAATTAAGCCTCAAGTCTGCTTTGTACTCGAAGACCATGGAGTTGCTCGAGATCTGCTTTCCATTAGAGTAGACGCGGATGGGGACGAGTCCAGGGCTGTGAGCTGAAAAGAAGAATGAGACGCTCAGTCATCGAGCAAACATTAGTTCCGATTTAATCTTCCGAGCCTTCTGCTTATGATCATTTCCTTTCTGCTCCCAAAGGAGACCAAATAACTCCTACCGCTCCATGACCTCCAAAAGAGCAGACAAAAAGGGCCCCTTTTCATCCAGAGAAATATGGGGAAGAAAAGAGGCTGGAAAAGATCCAAGCCTTTCAACTCCACTCTTCATACACCACTCACTTTAATCAACCGAATTAAACTGTAGGAGGCGATGAATCATTCCTCAAGGAGGGGATTTAAGACCAAACTCACTCGTAAAGCATAAAATGTCAAATAAAATTTTTGGAGCCAAATACTTAAAGGGGAAAGGATCCCCGGCGGAGTGAATTATATATTTAATATTTTCAATCCTCCCTCTCTCATCTCCTCCAATTCGGAGTGAGTTCGCTCATAAGGGAAATGGCAAATGTACACATTTACTTCCTCTTGTAATAAAAAGGTGCAGTGGAGCATCCAAGGATCAAAAGTAAGACGAGTTTCTTCAAGAAACTCCTCGTGTGAGTGGAGGGAAAATCGATTCTGATTTTCCTCACATTCACAACTTTCCCCGCACAAACCGACGTACATAAAATAAGTGCATATTCGCGTATGCGAAACCTATACAATATCTCTTCCTTTCTTCCACTTATAAAATAGTACATATAAATGTTGAGCAAGGATATGCTGAGTTAAGTACATGCTGATATGTATCGACTCTTCAATTTCGTTTCATCTCAACTCCGCGGAATGTATAATAACAATGTACAGGGGGCCAGGAGCCAAATAAGAGGAAAGGAATTCCACGAGATCAGTAACAATGGTTAGGAACTTCCATCCCTTCACCTCCAATGAATTTTCTTTGACGCCAGAGAACCGATCCAAGCCCAATAAGGCGAGAGAGGTAAGAAAAAAGTGAAAAACATAAAGCTCGAAAGCCCAATTCAGTTCCCAATATAAGTAGAGAGGGAATTTTGAAACCCTTTTTTCGGAAAGAGAAGTGAGGTACTCCGGGACCAAATGGTTAAAACAATGGGGGCAGACAAGAGAGGCCATAAAGTAAATAGATATTCCAAGGGAGGAACACAGTTGATTTTTTACATTTCTTCCTAGTGGGGAGTGGGAGCAATAATAGTAAATAGTGATTACGATGATGCTCGAAGGCCCCAATTCAATTTGGCTCTTAAGAATGTATCGGAACCAGGGTGGAGGCGGATTTGACTTTTAAAAACTCATTATGTGTAAAATCGATGAGGAGGAAACGAGTGGTGGAGTCGGAAAGAGAATCTCTCCGATTTTTGAGTTGAAAAAAGTGAGGCTGACATCCTAAGGAATCTGCTTTCACAACTTATGCAGGTCTGCTTTCCCTTTTTCAAGAAGCCTCTTCACCATAATCCAAATTCAAATGCAAGAATTCGAGTTGAAAGCTCAAGGCAATTGGCATTGTGTACCACATGCTAAGAAGACTTTTCCCTTCCCTAGCTTTCCTTTAAAGAATGGCAATGGCATCCGGCGAACTGAGGGAAATACCAAAAAATAGGAAAATATCATATCGCTTCCTCTTCATTCTCCAAGTAAACATACAAAGGGGGCTCGAGAGCATCTTGTGAAAGCTTTGAAACGAAGACTAAATCTAATCTAATACATTTCCCTCCGCCTCCTTATGAAAAGTGAAAAGACAGCGGGATTTTCATTCAAGCTTATTTGGCACAAAGGGAGAAATCAGAAACGGAGTTCAAAAGATTTTCAATTTTCAGTTGTTTCTCAACCTCGTTGTCGAATGAAGCGGGGGAAGCGGGAGGAACATATTACATTTCCTGCCTACAAGGCCTTCCCTTAAAAGCCTCCCAGCTCTCTTCCTTATAAATGAGAAATAGAACTCATCTCATCAAATTACTCGATCCTCTCTCCCTCTCAGACTCACTGAGAATGAACAATTTTGAATTCCTCCTCCAGTTCAAACTTTCATTTCCTCATTTTTCAAGAAATGACTTTCATCTCGAAAGCCTTGAAGAATCTGTTACATCATCTTTCTCAGCAGAATCAACGGGGCTTAGCCAAGCAATTGAAACAAGGCTACGAGTTTGGGTTCTCAAATGTCTCGACATATGCTCCCTTTATGTCGCTCAACAATAATATTATTTGTCAAATTCCTCAGTTCAAGGAGGCGGGAGGAAGAGTAATTTCGAAATGATGCGAATGTACGTTCCGCTTTTTTTAAATCCAAAATTGCATGAAAGAATGATGGCTCAGATTTCCGAGAAATAAACCGCCTTCTTCATCCGTATTAATGGGAGCGGAGATTATGAGTAAATAAACGACTTTATCTCGAATTATTCAAAGTGGATTTTTGGGGTAGTCGAGCAGATGAGGGCTTGAGCCGCGATATGGATGAATGTATCGCTGGAGTTCCCTTGAGTCGTTCTCGTCTCATAATTCATGGGGTCCCATTCCAGGGCGGAATACACACTTATGCTTATCTCTTTCAAAGGCCAAACCCAGTCGGTCGGGAGGAGCGGAAGGGTAGGGTTGTAATACAGATAATGGTAAAGACCTTCTTCCATCCCACATTCTCTCTTAAGTGAGAGTGGGACGGCAGTTTAACCCATGGCGCGTTCGGGGATGTGGAAAAACGAGCCAAGGAAAAAGAAAACTGCTGCTGTTTTGAGGAGGATGGAAAAAAGTGAGTGTGTGGGGGAGCTCATTCATCAGAAATTCCTCAAGTGTGCGGGGAAGAAAAAGGAGAGTGTGGACGAGGCGTACTAAGTATGTACAAAAGACCTCCACTCCTACAATGAATCAAAATCAGTGAAGAAGAGAATCTAACTCATTTCCAAGAAGAAAGAGCGGCGGGCGGAATTGAAGCCGAGCATAAGGAGAGTTGAGAGAGTAATGTAATCCTGAAGGTGGACTCTTGATATCTTTATCCTCTCCTTTCTCTCTCGTAAGAATATTAGGGTCGTAAGATAAAATCCAAAGAGCCGCTCTCCTCTCTTCTACATAAATTCAAATCCTGAAAAGTTTTTCACGCGACAGTGACAAACGAGTCGTGTCGTGTTCTTGGTTTCACAAGTATCACACACATTTCCCCACCAGCTGACTTCTTATGAATGGATAATCGCCCGAAGAAAGCAATATTCAATGGTCCTCTTCCTCTCCTTAGATCCTCAAAGTACCGTGAATAATTCGAAAACTTTAGACTTGTGAACCCAGGGAGTGAAGACCAAGAAACCATCATTGGCCTTTCTCTTTCAGAACCTGATCGAGGCGGGAGTTGTGGCCAACAAGGCTTGACATGTTGACTCTCTCCGGCCTCGGATTACCTCCCTACTTCTTGTGTCTCTAATTAAAGTTTAACCCTCCGATTCCGTTTGGTTGGCTAAGTTTGTAAAGAGGCCTCTCGTTCGGAAGCTGGTTATATTCGATTTCCTTCCTTTCGCCTCCTAAGGCCACGGAGCTCATATAGGGCTATTAGTCATAAAAGGGAGAATTACAACGACTCTCGGCCTCCGACTCGGAGAACTAACTCGCCAATAAGTTAGCCGAAAGGACAATAAAACAAAACTTTTTGACTTTGACTTACGAGGACAGAAGCACTTGAGGACGCCAGCCTGAAGGTAGACAGCAGGAACCGGGAGATCACCGAAATGCACCGAATAGTCCCAATGCGGGTTGTGGAATTGACCCACTATCAATATCTTCGTACCACCCTGTGTGATGATACAACAAAGGATATAAGTATACATAAATAGTTAGGCTTCTTATATCCACAATACAACACACACTCTGCCCCTCACACATCTCATTCTCGACTATCAATCTCGTCCAATTTAATCAACTCGGCTCGCGCCCGATTAGAAACAAAATGAAACCCCATTTCACTCTCATTTCTCTTCGAACCGCTGGGAATTGGGGGATTGAGTTGAAACCAGAGGAAAAATACTTATGCATATAATCCTCCCAAATCCTTTCGCGGTCTCTATACATTCATGGTAGTGATATATTTATACTATAGTACATTACGATCGGTTTTAATGATATGGAATGATATATTTAATATTCAGCATCTTTTTTATATTATTTATTAAATTGTGTATAGGAATCTTCAGAATAATTATATGAACTGTGCGATAAGCTCTGTTTGATGGTATAATAAATGAGGCTATTTTTGGATTCGTTCTCGATAATGATTCAATAATAAGGAGGAAATTAATCTTAGTTTTACATAATTTCTGTTTTAAATCTCATTCTTGAATTTCAAACACGTTCATCAGATCTTTGAACCATATTTAATAAATTATGGGTTGGACTTTCTTTTGAATATTATCAGAATATGGGTGGATTCAATTTTCGTTTTTACAAAAGTTTCCAACGAAAGTCATTCTGACTTTCGAGTTGCAAAACTGAGATTAAATAGTTTGTTCAACATTTGTGGTTCTTTTGGCTGAAGCTATTGTAAGCCTATCATTAAGCTTTTGTTCTATAATTGCTCGTAAAAAGCAAATAAATGTGATGAAAGCCGGAAGTATGAAACATTTGAGCTTCTTTTATTGAGAATGTATTGTTGACCAAAGTTAAAAAGACAAAAGAAAGGTAAATAGAATCCAATATTTTGTAAGAACATCTATTGTATTATTTACCAAATGAGTTCTAACTTCAGCAATCAATTAGATGTATCTGCAAAAGTAACTTTATTTCTTTCTAAAACTTTCTGCATTAATGATAAGTTGTATAATAGTTTTTATCATGTACTATTAGTACGGATTAAGTACAGATACACAGTTGCTTTAATTTACTAAATACTTAATTTAGTCTCTTGAAATCTTTCATGTAAAGATGATACGAATACCTATAGATTTTTATAAGATATAAAATGTTGAATAAGGTATGTTGTTAGTATTAATTTTAGAAAATTATCGAACTGTGTAACGACTTATTAAATTACCAAAAATACAAAAATAAATGGGCACAACCTAAGTATGTATGTACTATGTTTAAATTATGATTATTATTTATGCCAAAACGTCTAATGTTTAGTTGCGTTATGAAATCCTGTTTAATAAATTGAAGTCCCCAACAGCGATTGGATTATGTGGAAATGTGGATCCTTCCACGTCCCATTTCAAAAAGGAGAATGACATAAATAATATTTGGTTGAAAGCTCTCATGAATTTTATAGTTTTAACATGAGTTTGTTATAATACACAAGAGTGGTGGGAATTTAAAACAAGGAAGGTCACGCTATGGAAAAATTACGACATGAACGAGGCCAGCCAAATGAATAAAAAAATACTCTATCAAAGGAGTTCTTAATATGAATTCTCATTTAAATATTATAACATATTAAATGGACGCTGGTACTTAACATTGAAAAAGCTAACAAAATTTGGATTAGCATTAATTGTAATAACCAACTCTGAAAATTATTTATGTTGTATTGTTACAACAAAATTACATATGATTGTGACAAAAGTAAAGAGAAATGGTAAATTAAAAAACATGCCTCCGAATATGCCCATTCAGGGTTAATGTCCACAATGGTGTTCTTCTCTCCCATGCCGGACACACCAACGCAATTCATGACTAGAGCTGGATGGCCGTGATGGCCATGCTGATCTAGATCATCAGATAAGTCTGCGAGAATGTCAAACGCGTCTAGATTCACGAAGACGTCATCAGCAGACGGCGACATGGGCTCAAGGTCCACGGAACTGTCAACCATGTTCATGTTGGCTGAAAGTGTTTGCTGAATGTCTTCATGGGACATGTCAAAAGTCTCTTGTTGAAAAAAGTTTTCAGGAACTCCTTGAGTGGTCTGGCCATTGGATCCATGCGGTTGCCCGTGGTGTGAGCTATGATGCTGTTGGTGTTGATATGACACTTTTGTGGCGAGAGTCGCAAAGTGCTGCTGTTGGTGGTGGTGGTGCTGTTGGATGAACAGAGTGTGATTTGTTCCGTTGGTGAGAGTCGTCGAAGCGACGGAGCCCTCAGTACCCCCATTTCCGCTCCCATTTGCGTTCTGGATGTCCATAAGGGATGCAGCGAGTGCCGAGGTCGTCACGGTCCCGTTGCAGCTCCTAAAAGGAAACGAGAAGCTAATGGATAAGATAGAAATGATGCGATTGGAACTCACTTGATGTTCTGGACCGTGGTGAGCGAGGCATGTTGATGTTGCTGACTCTGAACGGAACCAGACGTCGTTGCAGACACAGCTTGGGAGGCGGCAGCGGCGGCCGCGGCCGCCGCTGCGGCAGCAGCCGCCGGCTTCCCATTAAGAATAATCAGCCCTCCTGCCGTTTGGAATTGGGACAAGTTTAGTACGAAAGGCCTTTCGTTGGGTCCACCTGACTGGCAAGACGGTCCATTTCCGCCCCCATTTCCCACGACCCCATTTGGGCAAGACCCGGCCGCCACCACGGCGTTCAAATTCATTGCAAGCCGACTTTGGTGTTGATGATTGTCTCCGACGGCGGGAGACGAGGCCGAAGTGGGGATGCTTGGAATCTGAACGAGCGAGGATGTAGAGGAAGAGGACGATAGACGCGGGCCGCCACTTCCACTCACGATGGAATTCGATGTCGAGTTGGGATGAGCGGCCGAGTTGGGCGGCGGACACGACCCTGGACCAGATGAGCTGGAAACGAGGGGGGACGAGTCGGCCGAAGCGACCGTCTGCCGTGCGAGCCGCTGTTTCTCCATCAATTGCAAGACAATCGCTTCCACCGTTTCCGCCGTCTGCATTTTTCAAGAGAAAAGCTCATAAAATAGGGAACCGTGGACGGAATGGAAGAGCGGGACATCACTGTGCCATTTTTCTATCAAAAAAGGAAACGAAGGCTCGAGTTTCCTCTGGAACCGAAGAGAGCAAGCCAACCCCTTTCCGATTCGTATTCAGCGAATAAAATAAATTCCTTCCCAACTTCAGAATTCCTTTCCATTCCATTTCTCGAAACGAATCCTCTTCACGGTTATTATCTATGTATCTATACATTTCCCTAGATTTACTCCTCTTCCCCCTCTCTTCTTTCTCAGATTTCTTTCGGAAATTCCTCCGGCGGAAATCCTTCCAAGACTTCCTCTTCCACATCCACTACTTCCACTCCGTATGTATTTCTAATTTCCTCCTTTTCGACTCAAACCTCAAAAGAACACTAAATCCCGACGAGGGGAAATTTAATCAAATTTAATATTTCAGCTCTTTTTACCTTTATTTAATTAGAGGACGGCGTCGTAGGCGAAGACGACGTTTCCTTCAGCTGCGACCACTCAATACCCCGCCCTCAACCGCTCACACATTCAAACTCGCATTTTCCAACCTTTCTTTCTTTTTCTCCCCTCAACTTTACCCATTCAGAAGTTGAAAGTGTAAAATAAGTAGTTTTAAACTACGAGAGTACGGAATTATTGGTGAAGAAGTCAGCACTTGGCCCGGACCGGTAAAGAGCCGAAAAACGAAATAAAAGGAACAAGTTTTACGACGGCTCTGGACTCCATTTATAAGCTCAAGGGGAACCACGAACTAATTGGGTCGCAAGAGAAAATTTTCATTTTCAATCCCTTGCTCTTCCTATGTGACTCACTCAGACAAGACATGTGAATATTGCATACAGTAGGTATAAGAATTAGAAACATCGACCATTCCATTAGTTTAACCTTTTAAGATCTGGTTATATAAATTAAACATCACCTTTACAACCGTAGAAACATCTTTATTTCACATCCTTTGCTAACTGAACGAGTATATTGCAAATCTCTTTTATTTACGGAACCATTTCTCAAATAATTACCATTAACTCCTGAACAAAGTTGTATTTTATCGGATTTATTATTTTTTTAAATATTCAACAATGGGTGAATAAAGAGTTGTTTAAATTCTGCCGTCACACGAATTTTATGAAACCTCCACTATTAGATCGGACTTAAACCGGTTTTGTATTTTCCAAATCATCCATTTTTTTCCTTTTCACCGATTCGGTTATTTCAACCACAAAGTCCAAGTCGGGTTGTTTTCAAGAGTTGGACCGAGCAGAGGATGGCGGGTATTGTGGATTTTACTCCAAGTGATGGCTATTGTTGAGTTTCCAGGGATTAAAGGAGATTTCGGTCAGGGTGTAGCAAATGGACCCAAAACGGGTAACCATTACCCGAAAACGAGTAGTGGTTACCATAATTCGGGTAGTGGTTACCCGAAGGAAATTTTAAAACGGGTAACGCTTACCCGATGGTTACCCGAACAAAATCTTTGGACCTATTATCAAATCATGTCACAATTTTCAAATAAAAATTATTCTATTATTGAATGTACTGGAAAATAAAAATACTGTAAAATCTCAAATAATTGCCCCGGGAATTATATAAAATTTAAGTTCAGCCCCCGGCAATTATTTGATACCCGGCAACTATTTGAGTTTTTACAGTACATGGCATATTCATATACCTATTCTATTGAACTTATTTCATTATGAAATTGAATTATTAATTCAAATTAGAATAATCATGATTTATGTATGTGAAATTTTTTCACGGTTATCCTATTTACCTATATCCTATTATTATTCTCCAGTACATTCAATAATATAATTTTTATACGAAAATTGTGACATGAATTGATACGATGACCAAAGATTTTATCCGGGTTACCGTGGATTTTTTTCGAGTAATCAAATATTTTGTCCGGGTAACCGTGGATTTTGTTCGGGTAACAATCGGGTAAGCGTTACCCGTTTTAAAATTTCCTTAGGGTAACCTTACCCGTTTCGGGTAATGTTACCCGAGTCCCGAAATTAACAGGTTAAATACTCTGAATAATCAAACTTTATTGTATGCCATAGTTTATGTTTGAAGAGTTTCTATTATGATTCTTCTTCTGTGAGATTAAAGCTTTTAAATAAATATACTAGAACATGGTTGAAAATAGTCCTTATTATAGTTAGATAAAATGGAAATTTTTGGGCGACTCCTTTTAAATATTCCAAATTAAATTTACTGATCACTGATAAAATTTCAGTTAATTTGGGGGAAATGTAACTATTGACATAACCAGATGTTAGATTACAGGAGCCAAGGAATAAAAAAACGGCCAAGACCTAACAAAAAATCGTTTACCAAAAGGAAACAAATTTGGACAAAGTTTTCTTGGGGATTTTGAACATAGTCGAATATTTCATGGGGCTTAAAGTTTGATAGAAATGAAAACACTCACTCAGAGTCGCATGTCATATTATATTATATTATGGATTCAGGAATTGCCATAAACCTTCCTGTCCTATTTAGCCCTGAGTTAATTTATGCAAGTTATGTATACTAGATATATTTATATTATCTGTATATCCTGTTTGGGAAATCCGTTCTCAACGTGGAGAAGGAGAAAGTTTATCCTATTATTATTTCTCCTTTTTATCCCTCATATCTGGGAACGAGGGGGTGAAATTTGCATATGAGGCTCAACAGAGTGGATTCTCCAATTCCTCTCCCGAGTTCCTCTCATGAGTGCTGGTTATGGTAGGAAAAGAATTGAAACCGAGCTGACTCTATCAAACTACCAAATTGGCAAAGTCTCTTCAAAGAGAATGACATTGTGGAGAAGAGAAAAAAGTCAAAGAAGAAAGTTTCAATTTTGAAGGAGGAAAGGGAGAAACGGGGAATGGAAACAGACGGTTTGTCTCTCCTCCTTACATCGAGTCAATTACGGAGCCCAAATTGGCGAGGATAGTAAAACAGAAAATTGAATTATTTATGTGCGTCAGTGAGTGGGTTGGGGAATGAAGAAATACGTTGCCAAAAATAGGCAATATGGATCAAAAGGAAACGAGTATCAGTGGTACAATAGAGTAATATTCTTCACACTTGTTTCAAATTGCATTACCAGCCGAATAATAAAAGTAATTTTAAATCATTCTTGCCAAGTTCGTTGTGCTCTTTTCATTTACATTTCGGAAGAGTAAAAGTCGGAATGGGGAAATTGGGCAAATAGCTTGGCTTAAACTAATAATCGGCTTAAATTCATTTATTTTTTTAAAAACCTGTACATGAACTCAGAGGGTTTCTTTTAATTTAAATTCCTCTCCCATTCTTAAGAATAAGCCGTCTCGTCGTTGGAGCGGCCGGATGGCTGACAATGAGCTTATTTGCATTTCAAATCCCTCTCAATGAATATGAATTGTCTTTTTCAATGGAGAATGAGTTCTTCTGGTGAGAGCTGGATGAAATAAAATCCTTTAAAATTAGAAATTCTCGTAGGCTACGCACAACCACCCACTTAACTACCCATTGTTAGGGAAAAAGAGCAATTAAAAGTCAGGCCATGTTTCTAAAGCCCAACTAGGCCAAGAGTAGTGTAAATGGCTGATTAAACCCTAAATCTAAATCCAACCCAGCTCGGAAATTCACATTATTTCATTCTAATACCGTGGGTCGGATTGAGGGAGCCGTTGCTCGTCGTGAGGAAGAGCCGCTTTTGGACACTCGTCCATACATTTCCCATTTTATGGACTCTCCGCCCGGCACACGATTACGTTCCATTAGGAATAACGGATTCGGGACCATAAGCAGGTATTGGGGAGCGGTGACTTACCGAGAGTTCCAGCTCGTTATTGAGATCAGGCTCCTCTTCACTGAAAACTGGATAGAAAAGGAGACGATATTTTATTATGCTCATAAATCCACATGCACTCCGCATCACCTTCTTCGACATAACGAGTAAAGCAAACCAATTTTTGCTCCCGTGTTCGATCGTCTTCACGGGCAAAGGGGAAGAATTGAAGGAAGAGTGATAAAGCCTTTTGGCCCAGCAAAGGAAAATTGGAAGCTCAAGAATACACAAGGAAAGGAAGTGAAAAGGAAAAAGAATAGGTAGATCCATTCCCAGAACAGCTTTCTTATTTTAACGGACGGAGGAAAAAATAGATATACTTATAGGATCTGGACGGTCCTGAATTTTCATCCTGTCGATTTCCCATTCTCCTCGTTCTTCTCCGTTTCCCCTTTCCCGCCCTCGACGGGCCTCGACACTTAAATAGGCCAGAGGACCCATGAATGAATCTTAGAAAATGGGCAAAAGGTCGGGAAAGTAAGATGAATAGGAAGCCCAACCGTTTAGTCGACCTCCAAAATGAAAGATCAAGGCTTTCCAAATAGTAACAAATATACACTCAAATCGCTCCATTACGCTATCAGTCGAGAAGATCTTTTCTTTGAGCTTCAAGCTCCTCTCGCACTTCCTCACATTCACATTCTTTGGTAAATAAGGATTCCCGCTCTGCTGTATGTATTTGTATAGCGAGTTCTTTAGCATGTGTACATAAATATATAAATTCATGTATTCAAGCTGACTTGTTTTGAACAAACAGTTCTCAGAATATCAAAAGATCAATAAATGGATTATTTGATAAAAGAGCGTTAAAGTGGAGCTGTAATTGGAGGAAATTAAATAAGAGTGACAAAGTAGGATGGGAGGAATAATGAAGATTATCTATCTGTTTTATCATCATGCTAAGCAATTTTTCAAAGTGTCAAGTGATATTGAGTTCCAAGGGGGAATATCAATTGGGTTCAAAGCTTAATAGTGCATAGAGTCTTTCTAATAACACTCCTTCTCTTTCACTACTCTCGTTTGGAAAACATGAGAAATCTGGTGAGGTAGGAGAAGAAAGCGAGGAAGGCGTATTAAGAAAGTAGGGAACTTACACATGGGCTTCAGCTGTGAGATCAATTCATCCTTGGTCCATTCTTTCTTGTCGCCCCACATGGACACATTCGATGTGATGATCAATTTATTATCGTCCGGGTACGGCACGTTCAAATAATGGACAAGAACAATGTCCGGGTTCTGTAGAAACGAGGCTCATTAGTTACGAGTTGAAATTGAAAATTGTGAGTTGGGGAAACAAACGATGTATATGGTCGTTCATCCATTATTTCAAGCGGTTTGAGCCTCGGAATAAGCCAAGAAGCCCATTGATAGAAATACACACACACACACACACATTTGCTCGAATCATGATAGATACTCGGAGACTGGGCGTATTTCACCTTACAAAGGTAGGACCTCCACTCTACTAGGATCGAATTTATATGATGGGAACATTCACTCATGCCCCATTTACCGCAAACAACGTGTGGCTCTTTCTAAAGATTCCCGTCGGCATAACTCAGTCTCTCCTCTTTATGAACCTGCCAAAATACTTTACTAGCATAGAGAACCGTAATAGCCTTCCCTCCATATCCTCCCTTACTTATTGGCCTTCCTTTCGAACTCTCTCCTCCTGAGGTTGAAAAGGAGTGAGGCCCTCGATTTATTGCGGATAGGAAGAAGAACGGGCGAGGGCAAATTTATTCTCTAAATCAATAATGTCAGGCCCCAGCTCCCTTCACTGTCTTTCCTTCCTCTCACAAATTACGAAATCCCCACTCGTTTTTACTTTTCCAAAACGAGGGGAAGGTCCATTGTGGATCTGACTTCTGACGGAAAGCGTAATTAATTCATAAAGTTCTTTCTTCATCAAATTACCTTTCTCCCACTTTTTCAACTCTCGCCACAACCCGGAGAGTGGAGAAAGTTCGCAGAATACAATTAGGGACCAAGCAATTTTTTATTTCTTGCCATTCAATTTTTGTCACCATAATTAAGATAACTCGTAATACTTCATTAATAAGATATCAAATCTAGAAAAAGTTTATAGTTTAGATTAAAAGAGGAAAAAGTTAATGCCTTTGATTACTAAAACCTGAGTGCAATATGGTATATAATATAATAGGTACATACAACATTTATGTAACATTCAGTACATAAGTAATACGTAATATGTATTTATATTATGTGCTTTTGCTATGATAAAATACTTATGACGGATATCAAAAACTCGGATATATTCCAACAAGCAAATTGAATTTTCTCCTGAGCACTAATTTAAAATATCTGGTGGAAGATAAAATTATTATAGTTAAAGACCAAAACATTTCCTCATTTTCTATCATATGTTAATGATTCAACTACAAATAATATACCACAGGTATAAACACAATATTATTACAATAGATAGACAACTCCATAAAATAAGGAAAGGGAGCTTGTTCATTTAAATGATTATACAGTTAAGTATGGCATGGCATTCATATAATACCCTTTATTAGTAGAGTAATATACCTATTGTACATTATTATAACTTTATTAATAAATAGGATTGAGAATTTAAATTTTTGTGCGTAGGCGTAGTATAAAAGAAGGATGCTGAACAAAAATCTTACCAAAAGAAAAAAGAAATCTCTATTATTACAAATGATTTTTGAGCCCCGAGCAAATTGAAATGAGCGTTGTAACAATATTAGAACGCATAATGATAGTATTATTATTAACCGAGCGTGCTCGTCTTTCTTATCTTGATTATTTAAATTGAATATTGTGACATGAAACGACGATTCATTTCTACTGCCTTGTGTTTTAGAGTTTATGGGCTTTAGTTAATGTGGGGTCGTTTGCAAAGGACGGGCTATTCCTCTTTAAAAGCGAGACAGATGGGTCATCTTCGGGATTGTTCAGAATCCAGTTAAAAGGGAAAAGGCTCTGGGTGAGAGGTTGAGTCGAGAAGATAGACGATAATGATAATGCCATGATAAAATACGTCATAAGATAGCACCCATGGATGGCTGATCAAGCATTTATTTTATTTTATATCCCTGTAAAGGGAAGGGCTATCGAATCACGGAGGTAGTAACGAATCCCAATCGTCCCCGACCTAAGCCCAATTGCCAAACTGCTTTTCCTGTCCCTATCAAATGCCATTTTCCCATCAGAATCGAAAGGAGCTATTAATGCCCCACGTAAATACCGGACAGAAGGACGGCAAATGACAATGGATATCATCCGTCCCTGATGGACCAATGGCACGAAATGAAAACGGCCGCTTCTCGTACATGATTTCACCAAGGGTCCGAGGCCCTCGTTTCGTCGAAACAGTTGGTGACAGAAAACATAATAAACCAAGGGGATATATTGAAGAGAAACGTATGGGAGATTTGGGGAGAAGAAACACATTCGGATCTCCCAAGAGGCTCGGTCGAGACAAAAATATTGGCTTTGAAATCGATTAGGCTTATAGTGGTCGCGGAGAGTTTCCCTCGCTTTCTCTCTTTTGACCGAGCAGGATCTCAGTCAGCGAAAGTCACAAATGATCTCGCCGCCTTGGGAGGGGAAAGGAAGAAGTGGGCAGAAAGGAACTCTTAAGAGATCCGGGCAAAGGCCTTGCCGTTAATGCATTTACGAAGATATCCATTCCTCCGCTGAGACAACCTGGGTCTCACTCTTCTCAAAATCTCAATTTAATTTAAGAGCCCCATACATCGGAGACACGTATGTATCGTCGCCCGTAAATATGTCTTTATTTCTCAAAGGGCGAGACGAAGGGCCATTAGTGGCTATTTCATAACTCTCCCTCTTAATCCTATTATTCCTCATAATATCCAAACAAATGATTAAAACAATTTATTTCTCAATTTAACTTGACTATAAATTCAATTTTAGTTGAGAGGAAAAGCATTATTTCTTGGTTTTGAGGAGAGTATTAAAACCTTTATTTGAGATAGCGGGGTAAGTAGGGAAGAATTTAAGACACCGTTTCCCCACTTGTCATGGTCGCAAAAAGTGGGATGGCTTAAGGAGAGTCGGAGTGATAACTCTCAAGCAAAGTTGGTAGTAAGAGCCTTCAAGGAGCTAATCTCTACTAAATCTCAACTTATAGAGAGGGCCGCACACGGACAAAGCGTATTCCAACTATTACATTCCTTGACACAGTGTAATCATATTATCATTAAAAGGATATTAGACTCGGCTGAGCAAACTGAAACAAAACCTGGGATGAGAGCTGGAGCAAATCGGAATACAATGGAATACTCCACGTTTCAAACGCACGAAAATAGAACATTAGCTAAAGAGGATACGGGAGCAATCCTTTGTCGGGAAAAGAGAAAAGAAAATGGATTGATCCTCAAACAAGCTTGAAATCTCAAGCAGATTTCACAGACTTACTTTGATAATCCCGCCATTTCCTAGACACTCTCATACGCTTGACCTATCCAACATTTTACCCTTTTTCTTATGCCGTCCGATGTCTAAATGTCATAAAGAAGGGAACTGGGTTAAAATGGCGTCGATCATCATTCGTTTCCCAGGTTCATTACTATTATTATGTTAAGTAAGGAGCCAATTGTTCTCTCCATACACTTGAAATCTAAAATGGATTTTTGTGTTCGCAGGTTTGCGATTGAAATCTTGATAAATTGGACTTCGTTCGTACTTTCGCATATAAAAAGTAATGATTTCTTATGAGTTCAACAAACTTAAGTGTAAACGGATATAATCGCATTTCACCTGACTGTTTAAATCAATAAAATGAAAAATGGTATTACTTATTTGGCCATTTGAAAATGAGGTTAAAGGTGGCGAAAACTTGAATGGCTTAAATTATTCATGACATGAAAAAATGTCGATTTGTCATTATTTTCCTCAAGAATCCTCTTACTTCATAGTAATTTATCCTTATTTTATTTATTTGAATTCATGCACATACCTATTCACAAATCTCACTTCAGCAATTCGATTTATGATTATTCAAAGGAGGCCCTTTAACTTAAATTGTGAAAGACTTATTGTTAATGCATTCTTTCATTTTTTTCCTTTAGACTCTTAATAAATAATAACTACTTTGTAAGAATTTCCCAAGCACCATAAGCTTTCAATTAAGAAAACATCACAGATTTTAAAAATATTAAAAGTAGAGTATATCTCACAATCAGACCAGAAAGTATAAAAGCTCACTTTCCTCTCTCTAATAGGTAACATTGTTCAAGTAAATGTAAGTATTAATCCTGTACTAGTGCTAAGTTTGAAAATATTTTGCATGTCGTTTTAGAAAACCATGCATCCCTTTGCTAGCTAATTCATCTCGATTAAAAGATTGGGTATATTATTTCTTCCAGTCAACTGAAATAAGAGTGCTCTTGTGTCTCACTTACATTTATTGTTAGTAACACAATTAATTAAGGTGTAAAACATTTCGCTTTCGTAATAGAAGCGAATGTACGAAACTTACTGATAATCTGATAAATACATAAAATAGTAATGGTGATGCTCGAAAGTTAATCCTCTGGTTTTTGGAATTGTACCTCGACCTCGACTTGGTATTTGAATTTTTAGAATGTGATGTGATTGACAGTTTGGTTTTAAGCCCCATTCCCTTAACTTACAATATCCTATTTATATAAATAGTATATATTTTTGGTAAAATGAACAAACGTATCTATTTAGGTGTTTACAATATACAATTTTTTAATTAAAATAGTTTCACTAACATTAAACACTTTGAAATTGTGTCGAATAAATATTTGCATGTACACTTTCAAGGAATATTTACTAAACTAACTAGGGGTAGGTAATGTGCGTTTTAATAACATTTAATGCATGCAACTCACGAAGTCGTACATAATAGTGCATATTATACTTCTAAACTTATAACTTGTCCCAAGTACCTACTATTTATATATTTTAAGTATGATTTTATAAGTATTTAACATGTTATATGTACTCACTCTTCAAATATAAATGATGCTTGATTTTATAATCAAATAGGCAAGTGGATAATATATTAAGTAAAACTTGGGAAAAGTAACGAAGTAGTAGTATAACATGTCAGAACGTGTAAAAATATCTATGGATGTGATGTTACATATTATGGTATACTTTCACCCTTCACTCAAATATCAAATAATTAACGTGGTTGCTGGATTACTTTCTTCCTCACTTGCATGTTTGAGGCTCACACGAAAGGTTTTAAGAGCCGCCATGAATGGTTTTAGGAGGGAGATGCGGTTTACGACCAAAATTGGAAGAAGATTTTTTCACCTGTAAGAGCCAGTAGCACCTCCGGTGAAATGTAGGCAGAATGGCCGAATGAACATAGCACCCATAAATGCACTGGAAAAGAAGAAAGAAGATTTAACAATAAATCCAAGAAGGATATCATCAATATTTCATATGGGAGAACTCCGGAACATCCGAACAAGAGAGCTTTTAAGGACTCTCTTTCATTCACTATTCAATTGGTTTGGATTGAGTTGGAAAGGGAGCATAATATGGATGGATGCCAGGTAAGAGAAAGACGCTCACCTCAGTTCCTTGTACTTTCAATTTCATGTGATCTTCCCTCGTGGTTTTCCCGTCTTTCCTCTTTTTCCAGCAATAGCCATCTCGACGGTATCGAACTTTCTTCCTGCTATACAGCAGCATCGACCCGCTCTTCGGCCTATGGAGATTCAATGAGTTGAGTATGCTGAAGGTGAGGTGAAGTCTCTTAGGCAAGACTTGCAAACTTGAGGAGACTCCATCAAAAATCAACGATTTTTATTCCCATTCCCCCGTGGAAAAAGTTTATTTTCAGTTGAGCTCTCCACTACTCAGACAGCCTCTTTCCTCTTTTCTCATTCGATTAAATTCAGACTCCGGCCCGCCGTACATTTTTTACTGCCCACATTCATACATACATTCATAGATGAAAGTTGGTGGGCTGGTGGTGAGTCTCGCGGCACCCGCACACAAATATTCCAACTCCCCTTCAATTCAATTCAGGTAAAAGGAGGAGGAAAAACTCTATGTAATACTTTTGTTTCCCCTCTGACAAACTTGCATGCATGCATAAAATAATCGGCGAGAGTTGGATTCGGAAAGGGCCGGTCAAGGAATTTATTTTCTCCGAAGGTTAGGTACAAGGATTTCAACTTTTAACTCCTCCAACCCAAACACGCAAAAAAGTCCTTAAAATGTCTTACCATCACTCACAATCTCACTTTGTATGTATTCACATACGAAAGCGTCTGCCCTTCCTCCATCCCTTTCTCTCTCAAATAAGTTTTCCCCTTGTACACGTAGTAGGAAGGAACGACAGCTCAATCTAGGACGCCTCGAATAGCACACACCTTTTCTAAACTGTAATATACTTTTTTTCCTTTTTATTTACTAAACCCTCCAACACGCGTTAAAACTTCCCTACACACCTAACGTCCTATGGGAATTTCCGCTATATCACCCTTATATCTTCAATCTTGAGCAAGAATACTGTCAACTCCTTATCAATCCGTGATTAAAATAATCTCGCTCTAAATTAAAACACACAAAATACGGAAATTAAAGATTTCTGTCTCAAAAAAGGTCCGATTGAGGAGTGATAAGACGACCAATTTGAAACTTGAGATTACCTCTGATCGGAGAAGGGGGTTGGAAGGGGAAATTGAAATTTTCCTAAAGGTAGCCACTCCTCTAGGGGTTATCTCAGTACATAAATCATTTCCATCCATATTTCCATGATTGATTAAAAAGCCAAAAAACCCATTAAAAACTGAGAAAGGCTTGATCATTAATCAAGAAATTGATAGGGTAAAAGAGAAATAATTTTAAACTAAAAATGAATATACAGCAAAAGTGTACTACAAATTAAGTCGAATGGCACCTTATATTAGTAGTTATACGTAAGTAGTAGTTAGTATGTAAGTATTATATCGCTAATGGGATCTTTTCTGATGAGTAAAGAGCTTCATTATTTCATAATTTCTTCTACGTGTCTACACCTAAAATGTCTTATGCTCTCCATTAATTGAAGCTATTGGTTATATTTAATAATTGAATTTGGGCTTTATAAACGATTACAAAGTTCGTAACGAGTTTAAACAATGCCCATTTACCTGATCTTGACTTCTTTGGAGAGCCAATCCGGGTGCCGACCAAAACTGATGAGAATCGCCGCAATTTCCTGAAAGGAGAAAAGACCATCATGAGTTTTAACTTTTTTTAATAAGTAATAACGATGGTAAGGTTGAACTACTATGAGTTCCCTTCTGTCAAGTCAAGTCAGTATGTGGCTAATGAGGATATTTAAGTTTAAAACAGGCATAAAATCTTCATAATAAGCATTATGTAATATGTATTAAGCTATAAGAAGTAATGCTGAATGATATTGACTCTTCTCATAAGATCCCGTCACTGCCCGTTGTAAACATTAATGTACAGAAGTACAGATGGGCGTATTTTCAAGTTGGGAAAAGTCAACTTCTTCCCAGATAGTTTCGTAAATAATATTTTGCGGAAATTGTTGAGAGAGCAGACACTCGGTTTAATTAACCAAGTCATCAGGTAGTTACACCATGCCATTAAAATCACTATCTCCCTTTTCATTAAACTTTTTGGGTCTATTTACTCAAAGAAGTTTTTCATAAGGAGGCTGTTTAACTCTCTCATCCGTGTCGTTTTCGTCCCCCTTAATTCTTCATAAGATTAAAATATACTGTTAGACGTTAAATATTAGTAGTTTCGAGGGAAATTCTAATATTCGTTCCTGCCCATTCCTTTCCTCGTGGACCCATTGAAAAGGATCTCTTAAAAAGAATCCCCAAGTGCTTCATATAACTGAACCCCCCTTAACCCCTTCAAGTCTCTTGGTATTTAAAGGCAATAAATCGGAATTAGCTCAGAGACAAAGAAGAACAACGGGAGGGTTAGGCCTTAAAGCTGAGAACATAAAATAGACAACGATAGATACTCTCATTTAAATACCTATTCTAGATCTTTTAATTTATTTGATTAACTTGAAACCGTTTTATAGTCTAATCTTCGATAGAATCCAACATAAAAAAGTACTAAAAGCAGTTCAACTTAGTTCTATTTAATGATAGGATTTTAATTAGAATAAGTACATACAATTAAAGTACAGGCTTAATACATATTATATTAACTACTATACTCGTAATTTCAGCGAATCTTTTCGTTCTTTCAAGAATTAATGTTAATTTCAACTTTACCAAAACTTAATATTCATAACAGGAATCAATTTATGGGGAAGATGAGTTCTAATTTTACAATGTGATGAGTTCAAAAGGACTTTAAAAGGTTGTTTGGCCTTTTGAAGAGTTTTATTAGATTAATTAGAGTGTCAAGGACATCGGAGTTCCCAAGCTGTCAAATGTCATCCACAATTTTAACCTTCAAAAATGAGAAGGAAAGAGACGGAAACAGGAGTTTAGTAATTGAGCCTTTAGACCCCTGAAATTCTGAATGATGAAATGCATGAAGTGAGTAATAGGGAGACACATTCGCCATTCCTCACGCCGTCCAAATTTCCTCTCTTAGTTTGGATAGGAAAGAGTCGGTAATGGGAGCCATATAAAATAAGTAAGGGCTTAAAGCCTAAGCTCTCTCGCGGAGCGGAGAGTGAAGAGAGGCTTTTAATGGGGAGATGTAAAAGGAAGAAAGTCGGAGGAGTGTATATGGTTAAAAGTTGGCTTCGACGAGGAGTCGTCTGCTTATAGTTACACTCTGGAGTTCATCTCATCAAGGAAAATTAACTCTCAAAAATAGGCTGAAACTTTTTCTTCATTTCCCACCATCAACGGAGTCACCATCATCACCATAATACCAACTCATGTCTCATCTGCCCCTCTCCCATTTCCTATCAAATTTTCTCGACAAGAAAGAGGAATCCCTCTTCCTCTCATCTTTTTCCTTAAGGAACTTTCCCCGGCCACTAATGCTTCTTTCCACTCAAGCTCATTGGGGACTCGAGAGAAGTCCTCAAACTTTTTTAAACTCATTCAAATGGAATATTTAGGCCCTCTAATTTTTCTTCTTCTTTTCCTCTTTGAAACAGTCATAACTCACTTACCCGCCCTTGGAGGTTTAAACAAAGATTGCTTTATGGACTTTGATGGTATAAATATTAAGTGAAAAACTATTATTGAGACATAAAGAGTCGACGCGATTTACGCTTCCCTATCTTCGTTTTATTTCTTCAAATGTTCATTTAAACAGCTCCACAAATTTTTCCAATGAAATTCATTTTCCACAAAGTGAAGATCAAAAGACTGCATTTGTCTTGAAGGGAGAAGGGAGACTTCACAGAAAACAAACTTTCTTTAATCATGGTGGGCGCATTGAATTTAATTACATTTTAATGTTAGTCGTACTTTCAACTTAATAGAATAATGAATTATTCATGCATAAATAAGAGATAAAAAAGTTTTAATGATTCAATTATTCTTTTATGAATCATGTGTTCTTATAAATTAGGCCTAATTTCATTTTAATTACCAAAATTAGAAACAAATACTGTTTTGTTACATAAAATAAAAATTAATTATGCATAATTAGATGTATTAATTGAAAAAAAAATTCCAATGTAATTTCTCGAATGTGGCTATGAATAGCTTGATTTTTGGGATCCCTGGGTATATTGTACAAGTATAGAGTACAATAGATATACAAGATAGCATCTAACTTGCTATCTACTTAATGTTAGTTATTTTTTAATGTATGATAAGTACGAGTGGAATAGATCTTAACTAACACAATTTTATGAGAATCACAATTTAAATATATTACGAACGAGCTCACAATGTAAACTTTGATAATAAAGTGTTCATAAAGTAGAGAAATTTTTTGTTCTATTCTCCAGGATCCCCTCTAACTCAATCGAGAAAAGATGGAAATGCAAATAAAGAAAATGTGTTTTTTGGGGCCGAAGGGTAGAGAAAGTAAAAGGCTTCTTCATCCATTCTATAAAAGAAGATAAAGTAGCCCAAGGTAATTTCTCCATTTGGAAGGTGAAGTATAGAAGGAAGGAAAGGACCCAACACGTTCATTTCATACCGTTTTATACCGCTACCATATAATATAAGAAACGTAATGGAAAGTCGAGGCACCTTCTCATATGCATAATACTCGAAGAGAGTTATGAGGCACGGGGTGAATAAATATTGCGTCTTTAAAGAATATTTAGCATCGAATGAAAATTCCTTAGAAAATACCCATATCCATACCTGTACATATCTCATATACTATAATATCTTGCTATAATATTCTATCCAAAAAACAGCTATATACTGACATTACTTATTTTGCAATAAATAGCCCATGTATTACTTATATTCACTAAAGTGCAAGCAGGTTTCCTTTGAAGAGATGTGCTCAAGAGATACAAGATTCCAAGTTACTTTTATGTCTATACATATGCGATTGCTTTGAATGCTCTGTGTATCCTTTCCTGATAATGTAAAAATATGAATTTTTTGAACCGTCTTTCAATTCCTAGGGCTATATTTTAATATTCCCGAATCCTCCACATTCAAAAATGGATTAGTTGAAAAGCAGTAAACACTGTAAATAAATGCCCATCTTTATTTTTCACCTTAGAGAAGAAGAGCGTAATTCTTCAGGGCGAAGAGAAGAATATAAATAAATGGGATATATCTGGCCATTTCTGTGCAGTTAAAGATTTCGCAACCTTACTTGCACGTTCGTACACTAATGCCTGTTTGTTTACAACCTCGTCTCTTTGCCTCGGTGAAAAAGGAAAACTATTTCCTTAGAAAGAAACACTTGAGGGCGAACGGCGAAGCGGAAAATGCTCCTTCATTTTTAACCGACGATCCACCGTGTTTCTCTTCCACATTCCCCTGTGTAAAATAAATGTAGTCTAAGAGTGCACTGTGTCTCACCGGACAAGAAATAAATTTTTCCTACGCATGTTGAAAACAAAAACTGCCCTTCGTTCCTTCTCATATTGCATTAATATTTTAGTGCCCAGAAGGGTGAAAAGGTGAGAAAGGTTATTTGCCATTTTGCCAAATATTATGAAAACCATATTACATAAAATCATCATAGATCTAATTTTTGTTATCTAATATCAGCCATATTTTATAAAAAAGAAGAGCTTATTTTTAAATAAATTATATAAACAAGTAAAACTCAATACATTTTTATTTTTTATCACGCGTTGGCCATCAAAGTATACTTTTATCAGTGGTCCTGGTCATGATTTAAAGCTATCGGTACATTTCTACAAAAATCAATTTTATTTTCCGCTGCGATCCAAAAATGGTTTGATGAATTACCCAAAAATTCATTGTTATTGCGTCTGAAAATTGTGCTATTTTTTCAATTCTGCTTTTATACCCCATACTTTCAAAGATGATTATAATTTTATGAATGGAGAAGTATGTGAAAAGAGAGAAGAGGAGCCATTATTTGTCCCATATGATTGCCAAATGGAGAATATTTCTTCGATCCGACTTTTAATGCTCAAGTGTTTACATAAAAAAGAGATGAAGAGACCCATATAGGCTTATATTTTGAGTATTTACTATTTAATCATTTGAGAGAAACTCCCAGACGTTGCATATTACGTTGAATGCTCTTCGAAAGATCTATAACATGTATCCAAAGATCCAATGGAGAATTCTTCAAGGATGACCGAAATCTTTAGAAGTAAATCGCATGAGACGACTTGGACTCTGTAAATATCCTATGATCTCAATGATCCCCTCCCACCCATAATAATACAAGGAAGATCAAACTCGTCAAATCGATTCAACGAAACAAAATAAAATGTCACTAGTATTCTTATCTCATCTCTGAAGTAACCACATTACTCTCTGAATATCTATTCTGTACATCCAACTTCTTCCGAGACCTCAATAATAGAAAGGGGTAATCTCGAGTAGCCAATTTGGAGACCGAATCGAACTATCATTATTATATGAATGACCAATCCGGGAGAAATAGGACTACCAATCCTCCTCCCATCTTTTATTCAACGACGAGGTGAAATTTGGTCGTAAAATGAGCTTAACAGCTCTGGCCGCAGTTATCTCGCTCCCTGAGCTAAAATTGGCATGCCCCTCCATTTAATCTCATTAAAAGGCATTATTTCCCCATATAAAATTGACTGAAAATTATAATAGAAGAGCGTATGAATGAGTCGATGTAGCCCCCTAGCATGGGAAACCAGTTCAATCCAAGCTAAATTATGTAATTATTGTATAATGTGTTAATTAACCGAGGGAATTAAGGAGTAAAAATCAGTATGGGGGTAAGGAGCTGAATCCTCTCAACGATGTATAATAACAATGATACATTTCTCTCCCAACTCCTGAACCTTTAAACCTTAATCTAAATGCAAAGGAGAAGAAGGTTGTAAAATAACTGAAAGAACCTTTCAGACCGATTGGATTGATATTACAAAGCATTACATTTACATTCAAAATTTTAATATTGTTCATTTCCTCATATCACGGAAACTATGCTTTACCAATTTATACTCGAAACGGGATTGAGAATAAAAATACTTGTTTGCAAAGTCAATTTCAGATTTTATAAATTCCCAGTTGTGCCATACAACATACAACCTCGTTCAACATTAAATACGTTATTTTTACTTGTGGATAGGATTCTGATTGATTGACAAGTCAAGTTTCATTTGAATGAATTTCGAAGTTTTATTATAATTTTTTTAAAATTATATAAGTAATATCAAACTTGTACATACAAATATAGGATAAATTACTGCATTTTTATACAGATTTATATAAAAATCAGTAATTTACAACCGCCGCCCTATTTTAGAATAAGTATGAGGAAAATGAGGATATTAAACAGACAAGTTTTATTACTCAATAATAACTTTATTAAGCATCGCAAAATTGATACTAATAATTCGGAATATAAAGTAGTATTATAGGATATATAGGTAGTCGGATAGTCGGAATATTTTATTGTGTTTTGATAAAATCGCACTACATTCCACCCTTATATTCGACCATTAAACCATGGTTGTTCGTTGATGATTTAAATTATATATCTCACTACATGCATGCGATATACCATAATGAAAGAAGATTTCTTCCTTTTTAGAGGCACGAAATGCTTTCTACTTTTATTGCAAAGAATTCCAATTAGGATGAGAAGGATTTTTTATCAATAAGTTCTTTCTCCATTTTGGCTCAACCCGATTCCGTTGGAATCTTTTGCCAATTTGCTTGAAATTTTTGGATAAGTGTCAAGACCACTCAAGTTAATAACTATTAACTATGGCCAATAAAGTTTCCTTTGCCAAAATACGGATGAAGCTCCAACAAAGTCAAGATTGAGAATTGGGTGGATTAGAAACACGAGCTATAAAAAGTGAAAGTAGAGGTAATTTCATTTGAATAGTCAAAAGAAGCGAGGAATGAAGCTCATCATTGCTTCAGAGATATCCGTGATCTTTTCGTCCCCTAGTTGAACAAGTTAACGAGTCGAGCCATTCTATTCAAAATGAGGGAAACTCGAAGTTTGTGGCTTTGCAAACAATAAAAAATAATACTAGAAAGATCATTCTAATTTTATGCAAATTGAATAAAGTGGAGACTCCTTCCTTGATTCTACTTCTTAGCATTTTAAAATGTACAAATCTCTTGACTATTTTAGAGCAGTCGGTAGTCTTCAAAGACTGCCCTAAAATACGAATAAAATTACTTTTAAGAGATAAAGTTGTAAGAATGTAAAACTAACATTGATTTATTTATATAGTCTCTTTTTATTGCAGGCATACCGTAACATGTAAATATGTAGTATTGGTATTAGAGTTGTATTTAGTATTAGTGTTTGTAAAGGACAATTATAAAGTCTCATGCTAAATTATTCCCCTAGTATAAATTATACCTAAATGTTTAATTAATTTTAATGAAAAAATATTCAAATACAATCAAATTAATGTAACTTAAGTGACTACATAAAGTACAAACAACAATCTTAAAAATTTGTTTCGTGGATTTATGGAATACTTTGTTGAAATATTATTTAAAATTAAGTGTAATGAAAATGATAGCTATCTATTCAAATAGATGTTTGCTTTGAAATTAGCGTGTCAAAATAATATTTAGAACTTAAATTAAATACCTACCTTATTTATCTTGGGCCGAAGCTATAGAGGGCAAATAAGTACAAATACTTAAGTATTGTATGTTTGCTTTACTTTATTGTATAAGATATAACCCAGAAGATTCTCTATAAAAATATCTTTGGGTATATCAAATGCATGTATGAGTAAGTAATAAAAGTTAAATACGTGCGTGTATCTTTACCAAATATAAGTATGAAGGTTGAAGTAAAAGCATCCATTCCCTTTTAAGACACTAAAAGGAAAATGATATACGTGCCCGAAGCTAAAACATGGCCTACTTAAATATAAAAGTATCTCTACCATCTAGTAAATAAAGTCTGTTTAGAAGAAATTTCCCATCTTATTCTAAAATGGAAAAGGGAGTGCATGCTGAAGAGTGTCGATCTAAATTTGATGGAATGAAATGGGGAACGCCACCCTGAGAAGAATTTCACGCCAGGAAGTCGAATGTGGATGGAATTACATAAAAACAACACTCGGAGCAGTGTAATTTCCGATATTTTGACACTTGGTTCGTTCTTTCTTCTGTTAGAAAACATCCTAAGCTCTTCTGATGCATCTTACATCAGATTTCTCTCTACTACTTTCCAGAGTGAATCAAGATACATTTGGTAGTGGGAGAGCCGAAGCTTCCACATCAGACCCGCCTTTTCCCGTCATTCCCTTGTCTCAGAGAGAGATAGACGATTTTTTCTCACGCAAATTTTGTATGCATGTGTCAGCTTAAATAGGGTAAGAAAATTACTATTTGATATATAAATAGTAATAAATACTGTAAATAAAATTTGGAACATGCCCCTGATAACTAATATGAAAACAAATTATTCTTTTGAATTTATTAAACAATTACATTAAAATGTAAAAACTTTTATCGCTCAAGGAATCATTTAGTTTTATAATAAACTCATATAGTTAAGTATGGTATACCATAGCTTACCACCTACTATATATTAGGTTTAGTACATACATAATATATTAATTATTGTCAATTAAACTTATAAAAAATTCTAAAAAACAAAAAGTTTTAATATTTGCTTAAAAATTTAAGGATTTACATTCATATATTGGTAGGACATAATGTAACAAATAGATGTGTTAAGATAAGACAAATATTTACGAGTTTATTATAAATATTTTTGCAATACATATAAATAACGAAAAAGAGAAACCTATTCTCCGTTACCATTTAGCTGCGGATTTCGCGGTTTTGAAAAACAGAAAAACACGTGATTTTCTAACATTCGATTTCATTGTAAATCAATTGAATATTTCTCGCGAAAAAACCGAGAAATCCGCAGCTAAGTGGTAACGAAGAATACTTATGAACTTGCATTCAGAACATTCAGATATTAACTATCAGTTTTAAAACGTTCTCCTTCCAATTTTTGAGCTCCACCCTAACATCGTTTTATCTAAATTAGTCTTTCGATTTTTTTATTATATTAAACGAAGAGCACAGCTTAAAAAGTCCAAAGTTCATACATTGTAGCCCTGACTTAAGTTGAGTGACAAAGCAATTCCCTTAATAGGTATTCGGTTTCCCATGTGCGCCGGTGGGGGATTGTGGAGAAAGTAAAAGCAGATTTTCTCTGCCTTTCAAAAATCATCAACAAAATAAATGAACTCGTATGTATAAGCAGTGAGGAACAAAGAACTGCTAATGAAATCTAAACTCCCGAAACACAAATAAGATGATAGCGTGATGGTGATAGTTATGAAGAGCGAAGAGCTTCTCCCTTTTCTCATTAACATTGTCATTCTCTCAAACTGTAAATTGGATCCAAGAAATAGAGATAATAATAATAAAGCCTACTCTTTATTTAAAGGAACATAATCATTCTATTTACTATACTGGAAACTAAGAATGTTCTCTTGATTTTATGTTCTCTTACTCCGAAATAATTTTTTTTCTTTAATTCCATTTCTTGCCTTGTTTGTAAAAATTAATTTAATGAATAACCTCATTTAAAAAAACCATAAATAAATAGAAACTAAAGTATTAAGTTGTCTCTTAAACCTCATATAGCTTATTTATCATCAATATAAAAAGACCAGCAGAGACAAATCTAATATGTTGAGTGCTCTTTTTGCTTCTTTATTTTAAAGGGTTTCTTTTGAGTTTTTCTTTATATAATTAAATAAATAGCATTTGTAAAGATTCTTATCATATTATATACAGATAGTGTATTAAAAAGATTAAAAATCATCTCCCAGCCCTACATTGAACGCTTTCTCAATAGTGAAAATATGCCCGAATATAAAAATATCTATGTATTAGGTAAGTACTGAATTTTATTAAACCTCAATAATTGAGAAAAGCAAAATGGCTAAAGTAAAATATTAAACATATTTTACAGAGTTTCATGTTTTTATCTTTAAAAAATCTAAATGTTTGTTATTCTTAATATTTCCATTTATTTATTTAACCAGAACCAGAATCTAGCAAACATATTTTCATATTTCTAATAATCCCATGTGTTTACATATTCTTGTATTTAATTTAGTAGTTGTAACTTATTCAAGAATTAAACTCTGCTTTGTAAAATTCATATGAATGCTTGATCAAAGGAAAAGGAGTGAGATCGTTTTGAATGTAGAACAGTGTGAGTTACAAGAGGACATAAAATATAAATCTCTGAAAAGCGATTAAAGTCCAAATGTAATCTTATTAGGAGGCGCAATTAGCCCTCAAAGTAAAATATATGAAGTATCTAGAAGTTTAAACTAATTTTGACCAAGTTTGGTAGAGACAATTGTGAATTGTTTAGCAGAGCTCGTTTAAATATTTAATGGCTCGTCACGTCAAGTGGCAAATGGGAAGCATACTTTGTTCCGCAGGATAAGCTCTGTGGGCTTCTCCATCGCCGGCTTGTCGGTAGAGGCACATTATTAAGGCACTTAGCGCCAGGTGATTGTTGAATAAGTCATGAGTCAAGTCATAGCCATAGATTTCCCACAAGGGTGATAACCATGGAAGAGTTCCATGTCTCACCCATGAGCTACTTTACCAACTTAACGAACCACGAATTCTTTCTAAATTCATATGCTTATGCAATTCAACAACAACTATTATAGTAAATATCAGTGCAAGTATCCTTATGGTACTAATACTTTCCTTCACTTTTCACTATTCCACAAATGGAAATATTCACGTGGATTTTTGCAATTTGGTTGTTGTCAATATATTTATAGTTTAATAAGACTATTAACGAAATACATTCCAAGTTGTAAGGCATATGGTATACCAGCATTACAAATACAGACAATTAGTTAATACAAGCAGTTTGGGGATAATGGTATTACTTTATAACATGCATGTCGTCTTGTCAGTTCTGTCAAGATTTGGAATCGAAGGTTTTCACGTAAATAATAGAACAAAATGTATTTAAGCAAACCTCATTAGTGTTCCAACGATGTCTCTGGCTCGGAAAATGATCAGCACGGATTAGCCCTTCCAAATTTTCGGGTAATTTTATTACCGGGGTCGATACAGCATTCTCACCTTAAAGGAATAATAGGTTTGGTTTAGAATCAACGATCATCTACTCACTTTTAGGTACGTATTACGCTAAATTTGGATACACATAAATAATTCTTTTGATAAAATAAAACTTTTGATTTTTACTATTAGGTATGTAACATTCATTTTATGTTATAAAGTTACAAATAAGATTAAATAATGGGAATAAATGACAATTTTATTTAAAGTTAAATAAGAAGAAAGTACTAAAGTAGGTATAAAAGTTAAGTATCAAAGGAAATTATTTATTAGAAAAGCCCATTGTGTGAATTTGATTCATTTTCATTACGCATTTCCCTTTACCTCCAAAGGTTTCCAAAACCATTCAAACATGAGAACTGTGTATAGGTATCTTACCAAATAAAGAGAAAATGAATAACACACTATTGATTGATGCATCAACATTAGATAATAGTTACATATAGTCACATACCTAGTTACATAATATATTTAAGACTTGAGGAATTAATGGTAAAAAATGATTATAGCTTTAATTTCTAACTTGGAGAGCTACATATGTAACATACATATGGCATGTATTATATATCAATTGAAGAATTGTTAAAATTTTTAGTTAGGTACATATTTTTACTTGTTAATATTCTACGATAAGTATATCATAGATTTATAATATTTACCTAGATAAGTCATAGAGTTAACGAAAATGTATTGGTGTTGGCATTACATGTAGGCATGTACAATTAGAGAGGTACAAACAATATTTGGGTCACAATGTATAATACATGTCGGAAATGAACTTTCTATTTGCCATTAGTTAATTTATTATTAACATTAAGTATTACAGATAGTTAGATGGACAGCAAAGGTGAGTTATGCATGTTATGGTCTTTTACCTATCACCCACTTCAAATAGCGCATTGAATAGGCAGGGTACTTCTCGTATTTGTAATAATCTACATACCTCTACCACTCTCTTTAATTAGCTTTCTAATGACAATATGGTAGATCAGTTCAATCGGAAAACATGAAAGAAAGTGGTGAAAGTATAAAAGTTAAACATACCATAGCTTATCCCCTAGTTAGTTATATAAGTATTTATTAACACTGCTAACACTAACACATTTACAATAAAGCAAGCAATACATGTTTTAATAGTCAAATTGTACATTCTAAACTATTTACTATTATATTTTATGAATTGTGTATGGTGATGATCGCTATGTAATATTTATTTATAATGATAACTTTAATTACGTGTTCGAGTTTAGCTATCAATTTATTAACAATTGTGAGCATATAATCTAGTTATTACATAAATTACACGCTCCCCATAAATCTTATTCTATTAGCATTAGAGCCATGTAATCTCAGCGGCATGTGAAATATAATTTGTAGGAAAATACAATTCATATTCACAAATGAGACTACTTCGGCCGACGAACAGTAAGAAATAAAAATTAAGCACTATTTAGCTCACCAACTTCCTTCCGAGAAATTCCAGAATAAGTGGAGAGAAATTCATGAGTTAATTTATATTCAAGTCAACATTAATATTTCATTTCCAAATCTCAGCCTTCCCAACAGGGGCTAGATTCAAAGCAAGGGTTACTTTTTTTATACCATGGGTTTAGGCTTATCTTGATTCAAAACTCAGGTATAATTAAAAAGTTACCTAATTTTCAATTAAACCCCTCAAATATACTTGGTTTGTGAATGAGCTCATTCAGAGGGGAGGTAGGTAAAAACTAAACCATGGTTTTTGAGGTTAAAACTACCCCAGCTCAGAGGCAGGGGATAAGTCAGAGTACGCTTTGTGACGTAGAAATTGTATCATCTCCTATTTAATAGGAATAAAATCAGTTTAATTGTTATCATAGATTTGGATTTTGTGGATTTTAAGTTTTCAATGTAAAAAATATAAGCTTCAAGGTCTTATATGAACAATCAAAATGTTCATGAATAAAGATATTTAGACATTATGTATAAGAATACACGAAAGTGAAATAGTTTAAGTCTAGAATGATCCTCGACATGTTTGAATGGGAAATAATTATTTAAGCGTAACAAGTCCAACCCTTTGAATGCACTCATCCGTTCATGTGCTCATAAGTTTAAGGAGATTATAATTTAACAACTCGTAATTTCTGGAAGTGGGGCATAAAGGAAGAATAAGAGGCAATGGGTTTATTTAGATGAGAGGGGTGAAAAATTACCTTTGGAAAGGATATGAGAAAAAGTCATGTGTACACATAATATAAAGAAGGCGAAGAGGGTTCATAAACTTCAAGTGTCACTTGAAAAAATCTGGTGTGGTGAAAAGCTGGTTACCCTCCCGGTTTTCTCCCGAGTTTGAGTGAGGCCGAAGATTCAATATTCACAAATAAAGTAATATCGTCTCCGCGACTGTGTGTGGACGGAGAGGATAAATAAAAATCGAATATTCTTTTCAACTTTTCCAATAAAATTTGGGGTGGAAAACGAAACACTTCATGCGTTTCATCAGAACGTAGGGAGCTGAGTAAAGGATGAAAAGAATATCAAAAGGAAAGTAATTCCGAGCCGATTGAATTTGATGTCAATTTCTAAGCTAGATCCTCTTATTCTTAGGACACGAAATAAACTTAATTTAGGTTGGAAAATGTGATTTCCGTCGGTTGCGTCGAGAAACGAAGATAATATGGAATGGGTTGAGATTCCATATGATCAGAACAGAAGCTATCATCATTTGCATTTCATATGCCATTTCCTATTCTATTCTTGTGGGAGTCTCATCTCTTGCGAATCCATCTCGCTCTTCCTCACATGGCTTTAACAAAATACATTATAGATCGTCTCTCTTTCTGGTGGTAGGGAGGCTGTGTGGCGATAGGGCGGAAGAAGGCCTCCACTGGAATTTTATAGCCTCCATAGCTCTCCTGCCAATAAAATATTCAAATGGCTAATCGATGGGTATCCTCACTTCCACATCTAGCTATCTTTCATCAGTGGGAAGTCTCCGAGCCTCGCGCCTCTCACACTCCCTCTGAGGTTCCCCGTGGCCCTCATTCCGCGACTCCTATACATTCCGTCAGAAAGACGTATCTCAAGGCTAAAGAATCAAGTCGGATAGTCTGAATAAGTGATGCAAAAGGAACTTAATCTAAAATAAGTACAGAAGAGAAGGAATACACATTGCCGCTTTCTCTTATCCGCCCTTCCATGGACCATCCCGACCATGTATTTATATTACACGCCCCCAGAACCGAGGGAAAGTGGGGCTATGGATGTAATAGTTAATATAAAAATTGTATTTCCTCCAAATACCCCACTAGTGACTCCTTGTCCATACTAAGAAGCTTGAATCTCGTAACCAAGATACGGAAAGGAACCATATTCTCCCGGATTATCATTATCATGTCAAGAAATGAGGAACCATTTTACGGCCTTCCGAGAAATTCGAGCCGAGAGAATGAAGCTAATTTGAAAAAAGTTCGCCTGGCTCGCCCTCCCTTCGGTTTTATTAGGTGTCGAATAGGATTTTTATTCGAGGTATCAAATTTCCAACTCTCTAACCTTCTCCAAAATTAATGAACGGAAATTGGGCTCACTTCTCAGGCTCTCATCAGCAGAGCTCAGTGGATCGTGAACGCGCGCCCACCTAAAAGTTCTCCAAAGCCTAAATATCTTCGTTTATAAAAGAGATGAAGGAAGGCTCAAGTGACATTTTAAAAAGGCTTATTACACTAACAGCATTTGACGACCAAGTTTACCCCGCGAGTGGATTGTGGGAAGCGGAGTATGGAGAAGGCGAGCCAATCCCGAGCTTAGGATCCCAAATTGTCATTCTCAGATGACCCATTTGCTTTCAGCGATTAGAACCGAAGGAGATTGAGAAGCAAATTGGCTCCCCACTTTAGCCCCCTGGTACCGAATTATTATTCATACCTGAGGAATTTCTGTCAATTGCCCTATAAAGGGAACATATAAAATCTCATATTTCCATCCCCAAAAAGGGGGGGAAGCAACATGGGGAAAATACACTTGGCATTCGAGAAAGGCCAAATGAGATAGAATCGGCCTAAGAAACTATAAACTTTTCCCCGAAGGCATTTTTAATGGTATTCAATTCTCCTCCGTCAAGGTTCAAATCGATCATGGTTTATTTGTACAATTTAGTGAAGTTGACTAAAAAGATTCAAAGAATAAATGAATATATACTCAAATGCTCATATCTTACCAACTATTTCCACTAAGTTTGGCTAATTTGCTAAATCATTAAAGTGAAAATATATGGTAATGTTAATGGGCTCGAAAGTTCCTTTTCCTTACAAATTTCTTCCTGAAATAGTCCATTTCTTTTTACAATTTTACTAATAACATAAAAATTCAAGAATAAAAATCTCGTTATGAAATATCCCAACAGACTCTTAGTTATTGTGGAGTTTTGTTTTGGTTCCAACTATTTAGAAAGTTTTTGTCTGAACTCCTTATTTCCATAATTAAGTACCTAATAAACGAGTGACTCTAATTATAATATGAACTTTCTTTCTCTCCTGCATTCCAATAGAAAAAGTAATTAAAGTTATACTTCCATGTTCCTTTTATTATGATAAAAGGGAAAAACTCGCGTGACTCCCTTGAAATTGCCACAATTAAATTGAATTAAAACCCTATCAAAGGACCTTTGCATTTAAAATCTTCTTGATGAAATATTTGATCTCAATCAACATCGCGAAATTCATCCAATCGCCTTGTAATTAATTGCGAGAAAAGTTATCGGTTAAGATGAAACAACCAAAAACCTTTTGCCAACTTCCAAATTACTCAATTTCAGATAAATGAGGGACAAAGTTTGAATTGAATTTTCCTAATTTATTTGAGCATTGAATGTTTCGAGCTCAAGTATTATTTCACTTTAATGGTAAGTCCGATTATTTTCATAAACTCATAATTTAACATTTCCAATCTCAGCTTATAAGAATTTCTTTATTGAATCATAACAGATTAAAATTCAAACTTTCGTAAATGTTATGAGTCAAATGTGAGATTGCTCTTTTCTCTAACGCTCAATTCACATTCCCTTGAACGACGTTTCTAAATTTCCTATGAACAATTGAATAGATATAAATATGATATAAGGTACCTATACTAAAAGTATGTAAGTATACATTTATTTCTATATAATAAATCATATTTTTTTTATAAGATACCTATACTATTAAACGTAAGTTACCATACAATAATTAAAGGCAATGTGAGTCGCAGGAAGCACACACATTAATTTTATTATTTTTCATAAAACATAAATCTCAACTATTAAATTAAATAGGTAGGTTTCTACGAGTATTAGATTCTTCGTGGGTTCACCACAGAATATTGTCTGTAGTTAATACTATGAAGAAGACATTAAAACCTAGTTTCAAAATACTCTACTTGTGCAAAAACATCAAACCACTTATCATCGACCTCACGTATTTCACACTTTAAGCTCCTTAAAATAAATATAAGCTTATCAGCTTTTCAAAATTAGAATATACCCATGTCCTGTCGGATAGTGCTGTAATATTAATTTGTTGATTTAAATATGAGGAACTTAAGTAAAATCCGCCATATGTAACTACATAATTAATAATTATATGGATAGTGGATATAAGGGCAAGCACAATATACCTACTATGTAAGGAGTTATGTACGTATGAATATGTAACATAGCCTTTCAAAAGCTAATTGATAGTCAACTTTGCATCAATATAACTACATATTTGAAACAATAATATGCCCCTAAGTGTCGTTGCGTGAATTGATAAAGAGTGTGGGGGGAGCATGTGATTTTGAAGGTATAAAGGAAAGGCATAATTTGGTGGGTGAAAAGTAGACAAAGGGCCTTTGGTTTTAGATATTATCCTCTTTTCCAAATCATCAACATGTATTGGTTCAAGGATAAGGGAATGATTAATAGATTTATGGATGCTCATTGTTCCTCTTTAATTAAGCAAACAGCCCCTGGCGGTTTCATGTATTGAATCAACATTCGGATTAATTGGTAATTAAACTAAAACATTGGAGGAGAGAAGAAAGAGAGCTAGGAGCAGAAGGTATGTAATGTGTATATAATTTATATAACTATAAATAATAAGGTTCATGGGATGAATCCAAACTTTTGATTTATCATTCTAAATTTAGTCTCAATTACCCCGAAATCTCAATTTCTCATTAATTAAAATTAATTTAACATGTCAATTAAACTCAGTTATCTCTCCCAACTTTCCCATTGATTATGGCTAAACTAATCAAGAAGAATTTAATCCCTTTATAATTGTTCAAACTAGTCTGTTAAAGGAGAGGGAAAGAGACTTTCAACACCTCTTTCTCTCCTCTTGAGATGTGAGGTGAAAGGTTCTAAGTCCCACTTGACGTCCATCTTATTTCTATCTATTCCTAAGGTTCAAGGGAAGAGAAATGGGCGTAATAGGGACGATATAAAGATCGAGAGAACAAGGCAATGGAATTGAGAATGAAGAATTAGATAAATTAAGAGCGGAACAAGGGTTAGATTGAGAGAGAGGAAAACCAGAGAGGATCGATTTCCTGACATGCAAAAGGGAAATCAAACCTCACAAATTTAGCCTCGAATTGAAAACGGTGAAGAGCCTGGACTAAACAAACGAACCTGTGTGAGTGCATCAAATCAAAACAAACAAAAACTGTTATTTCACTCTCAAACATGAAAGAATGGAGGGATGAGATCAAAGGTTTTAAAATGGATAGCAAACAAAGGTGAATAAATTCACACTTGAGTTAATCTCATATTTACAATGAATCCTCTTCATCCCTTTTTACGATATTTAGAAATAGAATGTCGAAATGAATCCTGCTATGATTGATGCACAAATTTAAATTAACCCTTGCCACGACAAAAAGGACTATAAAAGAAAATTAAACGGCAATAAATTATTTCAACTATTTATATCGATTTAACTCGTATAATACTATTAACTCTTACAAATATGCATTGAGTGAATGGGAATTTGGAACGATTTTGAACGATGGATTGAAAACAAATGTCTTTGCTAATATGTAGGATAAATTAATTATTAGGACTGGTGAGTTATGATTGTAGTTTAATTTATATCTCAGTTATTAAATAATATTTAGTAGTAGGTGAGACGTTAAAGAGTGTTCCTATGCTTGAAAAATGTGTTTATAAATAAATGAAAAAGTTGTGAAAGTTTTCTTTACCCGCCGTCGTCGTAATGTGCATTGATCCGGCTTTTTTCTTTACTTTCCCTATTTTGACTGCTTTTCTTTGAACAGCGGCACTTGGCTTGGCAAAAATTATGGGGTCATGTGTGATTAATTCACACAAAACCCTTAAAGAATAAAGAGGAGAGGAATTGACTCAAGAAAACTCTCCTTAACTTTAATAGAGATCTCTCTGGGCACAGAAAAATATAATCTGAAAGAGAGGAGTAATCAGGTTACGGCTCTGCTTCCCTCACTTCTTCCCATTTTCTAAATTAATAATCAAGAGAGGTGAATGAGGCGGGTGTTGAGGAGAAAGACGAGGACGCCTCTGAGGCCTCCACTTGTCTGCCAAAGGGTTAAAGACCACGAGCCGGCTCAACCCTTGCTGTACTCTTCCACTCAGAGCACAACCAGCCTGGCCAAAGAATAGGTCAGTTCTGGAAGTGAAAGAGAAAAATCATGCCATAAAATCCAAAATTCGGAGCAGTCAGGAAGAGAGTAAGTGTATGTACATTCACGAAGCCAAAGTCGCAAGAGTCGGAGTCGAGTCGGGCCAAAGTTTGGGAGCGCCGGCGCTTTTTCTTCTCTCCAACTCCCTTCATGCCCCATTGTATTCCTTTCGCTAAATCTACAATGTCCTTTCTCCTCAGACTTTCGCCCTCGTTCTTTCCTATACACTTCAAGAATGTATTTCAAAGCCCGAATCCCTTCAACTATAATTTTATCTCCCATTTTCTCAAACGAAAATGCTCCACATCTCTCTCCTCTCCAACACATTCTCCTTGCCCCATTTATGCATTCGTACAAGAATGGATTGATCAATACATTTGAATGGAAAGAGGATATAAATTAATTCCAAGGGAAATTCAACTCTCCGTCTGCAACGGACTCATCAATGGCTATAATCTCTCTCTTTCCCTATCCGCCTAAACCTTCATTAAACCTAACTCAGATCCAATTCCAATTCTTAATTGTCCAATAATCTCCTAACCAATGCTAAATTCTTGTAAATGTTATCTCAACCGTTTGCATACATTTTCCTTTAAAAACAGGCTTACGCAAATCAATTCCATAAAAGCATTCTTTTCAAATCTATGTATGTATATGTTTCGTATGTACATATTGTATATGGTATTCTTCTACTTATATAACTTTAAATCTGGATTTCCAGTCATCGTCTATATTCTCGCATTACATTTTACATTTTACTATTTATGAATCTGGACCCCTCTCACAAAAAATAATAATACGCAAATAAATTCGGCTGAACATTTTTATTAATTTTTATTTAATATAATCTTTTCATCACTAATTAACATTCTTGGATCATTGTGGCTTAAATGATTAAATGAATCATTAAATTGGCCTAAATTATCGGCCTAACTCTTTTTGGAATACTATATATTCAAAAAATTAATGAATAAACAAAAACTTTTTAAGAGAATCCCTAAATCGTGGCTATTTAAAAACGAATAAAAAGCAATGATCAATCATTGTACTCTCTATACAATAAATGAGTGCCTTATCTTTAATCAAACTTTTTAAAAGAAAACATAAGCTTATACATACTAGTCGTACACAAAACAATTTGATATGGTTTCCATCAGAACGTGCATAGCTACTCGAAATACAATTGTCGCCCTCAAGATAAAATCGAAAGAATGAATTAAACTTTTTTATGTTAAATGAATAGTGTGCATGGATAGTGATAAGTCGTGAGGATAATAAATCCAAGTTTACTACCACCTCACTTTTGACCAGATGATATGGGAAACATGTTATTTTTATTCAGACCCGAATAACTCGAATCTGATGAAAGAATATTATCTTCAAACGTATACAAGCTGGAGGGAAGTGAGGGAAGAATGTGGGGAGGAAAACGAGTTGAGATGCCGTAAGAGATTACCCGGAATTCTCCTAACAATCTTCATAGCCCAGCTTTGGCGAGAAAGTGCAAAGGGTGAAGGAAAAGAAGAAACAAACTACCAAAGGAATCCTCATCATTTTAATTTCTCTTTACTCCGTAAATCAAAGGAATTACTTAGTCGAGAGCCATGCGAAAGGGAAAGAACATCCGTCCGGCGGAGAGAAAGAGGAAAGGAAGGAGAAATAAGGGGAAAGAGAGAGAGCTGAGACAATGGAGGGAAAAGTCGTTTGAGGAAACCTGCATACTTCACTCTGTCTTTACAATAAAATAAATTCTCTCTCGCCGGAGTCTTTAGAGCGGTCTCGGCTGTCTCGTCTCTTTCTTCTAATATTGAGCCTCATTCTTCTTCCCTATTAATCTCGGGTTTATTAAGGGAAGTCTTTCAGCTTCGCCTATCGGCCTTATGACGACCATATCTACCCTCGAGATAAGGGCATGGGCTCAAAAGAAATCTCTTTAATTACTTCTTTCCACTAGTCCCCACGATAAGAATTTACTTTGCCAATTGTAAGTCATCCACATTATCATGGGGAAGCTTATAGAAAAATTAAGGTTTCTCTCCCCAATGATTGTATACACTTATGATGTTGTGGATGATTTAAAATATTGTTAGATTAATATAATACTTTATTAAAATCGTAGTGAGAATTTATACAATAAAATTATAAAAGATCAAATATACACGAATAAAAATATCCTGCAAGTGTAATAATCTTTGAATGTATTTATTAAAATTAAATACAACTTATCTTATGTAGTAAGTATGCATGTACATATGTATATGGTATATATATGGTATGTAATTAATATGTACAACCCATTGAATCTCCAAATTTCCTACCTTTGATAATAAAAATATTATAACTCATTTAAATGCAAACTTTACTGGCTTTTTCGATCTAAAGAAGTTCACTGAGCAGCCCAAGTTTCAATCTATGATCGTAATCTGATCAGAGAATCGGATTCAAAGACTACATGTACTGTATATCCACTGGGGTCCCCTCGTTTGAAATTTTGCGACTTCTGTCCGAGCTTTCCACAGCTTTTCTCACGCCTCTCCCAGAATAGAAAATTGGAAGAAGTCTATTCGTGCATCGCATCATCAATAAACTCGTTCATTTGGCATTGGCACGGGAGAGCAACTCCGAATTCGTAATTCCTTGTTTCACTCGCGCTTCTCAACTAGCTCTGAACCATAGGGACCATTACATGAGATTATGTCCGAATCCAAATGTTCTAACATCATCTTCTATAAAAGTTTTCTTTAATTTTGTAAAAAATATTACAAATGACTCTTTGAAAATTTAGTGGTTTACTTTAATTGTTAAACCATATTTCATGTTACATCAGTATTTTAAATGCAAAAGAATGGATTCATAGAACAAACTTTAATATCTGATATCAATTCATTACATTACCGATTAACCATATTTACTTGAAATTGTATATACAATATGATTTCAAAAATATTGAGTTTTATTTTGATTAGAATATTTATGTATTTTTAGTAAAAATTAACTCACCGAATAAGCATTAACGATAGTGATTGCGTATGTTCTGTAATTATTCTTGTACAAAGCACCATTATATTATTAATCTACATTTGAATGCATTTTGAACCTGGAGTGTACACGTTGTATGTGTATTTAATATAAATTACGTTTAGATGTTATAATATTCTGTTAGTAATGCAAGGATTAAAACTATTCCTTTGATGACGCTCCAATTGCTCTTATTTCAAGTCTTTTAATCTCCCCATTTACATTCCATTTTGAGAACGTCAAAATTACTCAAATACCTTTAAGCCAAACATTCCATTTGCCTCTACAAGTAATACCACTCACAGTCTCTATCCTAATCCAATCTTACTCTTTTTCTTAAAAAATGTTCTTAAGCACTCAATTTTAATATGAACTGATAATGAATATTTCAGTCAACTTAAAATCGACCATTTAAATTTTGGTAAGACCAATTCTAGAACTACTAAAACTTTTAAGCATCAAAATAAAATTTGAGAATATTTCATTTTATGTGCATCCCATACTTGGTAAGGTATAATAAGTAAAGTATAGTAGTATAATTATAGTAGAGTACAGTATACTGTAACATGATGAATTTGGCATTGAATATTGTATCTATATAACATTTGTACAGTATATAAATACAAATAGTATGTATAAATTATATTACTGTTGTAACTGCAAAATTGCCATTATTGGCAGCGAAGAAAACTTAATTAAAATAAGGTAATATTCTCAAAAAATGGGAAATAAAAAGAATGAAATCAAATAAACATCTATTAATAAACTGAGTAAATGGAGAAAACATTGAGTCTCGCCCTCGAACTATTAACTCAAATAGCTAACTAACTTAACATTCACAGTTAATCACAAGTTTTTCTTCATAATCTAATTTGTTCCGTTTAGCGCCTCATAGCCAACCGAATAAAGCAATGAGTGTGAAAAAGGTTGAAGAGAAAGGTAGAGCTAAGCGAAGTAGTTTTGGGGCTATAGATCGTGTAGTAAATAGTCGTCCAAGTACTTTCTTGCTCAACCTTCCCAACTTTGATACTTTGCTGGTCAACTTTGTTGAGTGGATCCAGAAACTTCTGATATCCTATGTAGCTTTACTTCTCCATTTTCCCTCTCTTACGATTAGTTAAGGCCTTTGAAGCTTTCTCAAATGAATGCCTTTCACCCAACTACGCGACCAACCAGAAAAGTTTCACAAAATGAAATTCATATTATACATACACAAAGAAACTCCATCCTTTCTCAACTAGATTCAAAAGATTTGGAGAGAGAGTGCATTCTTTAATAAACACCGTGGACAACAATAAGGTGGTGAAATGAGGGCGATTATGTCTTAAAAGAACTTAATATCCCCATTGAAAGAGATAAAATACGAGACTAGTAGTGCTTAGTAATGAAAAGGAAATTATGGGAATTAATCCACTAAGCCTCTACTGTTAATTAATTAAAAATCTCATTCATTTTTCACTTGTTAAATCATGAAAAGCTTTGAGTTTTTTTACAAAATATTTATTTTATCAGTCTATTGCTTACATTGAGCATTCTCTTTAAATATATGAAATAAATAATAAACATTTTAGCTTGGTGTATATACTTTTCTAGCAAACAATATATGGGTAATAAATATTTGTTCTTACGCATAACTAAATAACTACATAATATATTATAAGGTTATTTATTTTATTTGCCTTGCTTTATATATGTAATAAAGTAATAATGTGCTATAAAGATTGGGGAATTATTTATATTTTGAAATATACATCTATCATTAAGGCACTGAAATATACTTATGATTTGATGCTGTGACAGGATTAAGACTGTGAGCAGGACTCGTTTATGAGAGAACGCGTGTGGAAGTGAACATAGTCGTTCTATTTGAAATGGATATGAAGAGATCGTATCAGATAAGTACTTTCCTCCTATTTGTCATTTGGCATAAAGTCGAAGAAATTTTATTCTATTCTATTATTAATAGGATATTCAAGCCTTGGCGTCGACATTCATTTGAAATCTCATGTTTTCACTGCTCGCTCACTGAAACTCGATGTTTCCCTTTCCCATTCCCCCTTTTCCCTTTCCTTTACAACCCTTTAACACAACCTTGTGTATAAATTTCGCGGAAATTATATTTATGTAATGTATACTTATTGCTAGAAATAACTTGGGATTTATTTTCTCGAATAAAGTAGGAAGAGTCTCACACCATTTATAAAAGATGACGATCGGTACTAAACCCCCTCACTACTCAATTCATGCAAAGAGGGAGAATGAAATAAAATGGAAAAGGTCCTGAGTGCCTCACTCGTGATATTCGACGGGAGCTGGGAGAGTATTGTTTTCACATAACACAATCCTATCAAGACCAACTGCAAGATATCTCCATAGATTGCAAAATGAATGGGAAAAAATCCCCTTCCATTTGCAAAGGAGTAAAATTCAAAACTTGTTCCAACTCCAAATGACTCCTAAAGAAATAAAGTATGAAAAGTCTTAAAATAAATCCCCGTTTATTTGTCATTCCAACTTAATCTTTGTGTTAGTCAGGCGCTTTCTCTCAGCTTGCTTAGGAGTGAAAGATTTGAGTTTCGTCTCCCTTCGTTCCCAAAATTGTCTGAATTGCTGTCCGTTAAGATATTATCGGATTATTTCTTAGCTGAATAGGTAGCTTTATACTTCCTTCCACAACCATTCCCCACTCAATCTTGAGGAGGGCTCTATCCTTTGCCATAATACCTAGCACATACATAACTACAACACTAACACTACGTTAATATAATAATATACATATAACCCCAAGTATAGTACGAGTGTCTTTGATGTTCTTTCTCCTAACGTTGGTCCTTTCCTTCGCCCTTATGCTTACGAAAAGGACGAAGATGGTGAGGAGAGAAACAACTACAACGTTATGTTATAGACAGACACACCAGAGCTTGAGAGAGATCGTAAAGACCAGTGGACCAAGATAAATTAGTTTTCGTATTCGCAGTTCACATCGGAGAATTACTTGGAAGGCCGTCGTCGTCTCGCTTTCTCAAGGAAAGGACCACGACGACTACTTAGACATAATAAGTATAACTAAAGTATTTATATGGGAATGAGTAAAAACGTCTGGTGAAATACATGGACAGAGGAGGAAATACACAATGAAGTGTTATAAATATATTCTTTATATAAAAAAGCTACGTGTGTAGTGTGAATGATTCGTCTGTCTGTAAGATCATATATTAAAAGATCAGGCTATTGTATGTATTACATATAAAGTAGAGTATAAAGTGAAACTATCAGCTTAAGCACTATATAAGTAATATACATAAGTAATAAGTGCTTAATACATTAGATCTTGAGTCGTTTGGACCATGGTTGATGCTTTCGCTCCTCCTCTTATATTAACCCTCTCCTCGATCAACATTATCATCCCTTCTCTTCAAACAAATAGGGAAGTTATCCTCACTTAAGAGCTTATTACATAAACTAGTAAAAGTAAGCCATTCCCTCATTCTCCACATCGCCACCCCCTTAAAGAGTGGAGAGATAAAAAGGTGAGAAAAAAAGCATCGAATAAACTTTTGCTCTTATTAAGGAATAATAGGAACAAAACTTCGAACATTTACCAGCACTGAGGGTCAAAGTTCGAGAGTGTGCTAAAATAGACATTCATAAATCAAAGAGTGCAAGTAAAAATCTCATCATTTCTTAGATTCCATTGGAAGCAAAGAAGAAATTATTAGCGGAAGTTTCTTCATAAGCCCTACAAATCTCAAATTGGAAGGTAACTACTAATAGGATTTACTACTCACAATCAGACCCTGTATAAATATGAAAAATATACTTGTATACTTTAGTAAGCTTCATCTTGTATCGACCTATTTTTTTCCATTTCCGTCATAAAAAATCTTTCAGCTCTATAAGTGAGTTGTCAACTTGTCATTGAGCATTAATGTCAGCCCCAAATATTCTTTTTTATATTTATTTTACCTCCCTCATCTGGCTTTATCAGCATCAAGGTTTATTCAATTATAAGTGCTATAAGTGTTTACGCATAATTGGGTTTTTTATATTGACCTTGTTAAAAATGTCAGTATTAATAATATCCATAGACAGGAAGTTAGTAGAGCTACCTGGCAGGTTATATATTAATATAAAATCTTAAATATTATACAGTATGCATTATATATTTCAGCTTTATAAAACAATAACAATATTTGAATTACTGGTATAAATATAATATAAATACAGATAGGCAGTTAAATAGGTAGTGATGCTAAAGGATGGATATGATATAAAAAATTTACAATTGGAAAGATTTATGCAAGGCCCTTCGTCAATATCCGTTGAATTGAATGCAAGGTAAATATCATCTGGGGAAAAGATAAGAGTATAAAAAGAAATTTAATTAAAATGGGCGAAAAGTAGGGCGGAGCATTAAGGATGTGAGCGAATGGGCAGAATAAATGGGACCATTTTGATATAATACAGATTACATCAAGAATCAAGAATGAAAAAGGTCCTTATTCCATTTCCTTTTTTGGAATCTTCGGGGAGAAAGAGCTTAGACCGAGAATCTGGCAGGGATCATAATAGAGAAGGGATGGGGTTATAAGATGCTTACCATTACTCTCCTCCTCGCTTCCTCTTAAAGACGTCGTCACTCTATTTGTCGAATCGGAACTGGAATTCTGCTCTTCTTCCTTCCCACGACTCATGAATTGATCCTTTTCTTTTTCCTCATTATTATTACCGCACTTTGGGGCGTTGGTCTTTGTGCAAATGATGCGGGTTCTCCGAAGGGACCCAATATTCCTCTCTCCATTTATCTCTTCCCGTTTCTCTACTTTGATTTTGCTCTTCGATCCTCCTAAAGATCCGCCTAGCGTTTCCTCTTTCTGGCTCAAAAGACTCATCTTCTCTCGTCCATACCCACGTTCTTTTGATTCTCTTCCCATACAATGGGAAACTTGAGCTTCTTACACACTTCTCACGAAAAATGGCATATGGCGAGCAGAATGTCGTGAGCTTTGTAGTCCTTTGAGATAATATTTATCTGCAAAAGATACAACAAAAGGGTCATTGTTTGTAAGCAAGCAAATCTAACAGATCAAACATGAAATTTTAGAATGTAAAAAGCACATCACACGTTTATACTATATTATTTATACATGATATTAAGTGCATATTACATATATATTATGATTAACATATATATTAACATTGCATTTTGATAACATCTGTGCAATTAAAAGTTAAGTGCACAGTTTATTTTTAATAAAATAAATGCAATGCAATACTATAATTTAGATCAAATGCAGAATTTGTTTATTATTATATTTTTTATGGTCCGCTTTACCTAAGAATTGGTTCCTAGATACTTTATCGTATGATCGATGTATTGAGCTGTTTACAACCTAGCTATTTCAAAATAGCATTTCGAATTTTATTTGGAATTGGTCCTATTGTTTCTTGGATTAGACTCTGAATTTTGATTTGTATTCTTATTCTGAGATATAATTTTAATTGTGTCTAGTATGGAAGATCACAACAGTGAATACTTTGATCCTTGTAAAATCGCTCAATCTTACTTATTATGTCAACTCATTTTTGCAAATAAAGCCTTTGAATTGAATTCAATTCAATTCTGTAATATGTGCAGTACTCTGTATTTCGAAATGCAATAGGTATCAATGTACTCACATTCAGTATTAGTATGTAGGTCGGTGTCGGTAGGTAATACAATAATAAAGTTAATTATACTGATTCATAATATAAAAATACATACCATATATGTACTAAGGTAAAGTAAGTATATTTGTATTATATAAGAATTATGTTAGTATGTTACATCTAATGTTATCATAGCATAGCATTTCGTTAAAGAAGAGAACCATATATGCAGTATACCATACATCATACTATAAATATATGGATATGTGGGTATTGCACAAATGTGCTAATTTTGATGTATAGACTAGTCATTGAAGAAGAAGAGCTATAAATCAAATTCGGTCTTCAAGAAAACCAATTTAACCAATTGCAAAAGCATTTGTATGCAGGTCGTCTTTGAAGATTTCATGGATTTTAAAGGTACAATAGTCTATTAAAGCAGACTGTTTAAATTAGTAATAGACAAAAACTTTAAGAGTTAATCCACATGAATAAACCTTATAAATTTTGAATATTCACACACAGTCAATTGTGTAATATGTATATTCTGTTACAAACAAAAAACTCTTAAATGTTATTTGTGCCCATTGAAATAATTTGAATTTCCAATAAAAATTCAATTGTGCTTTTATCAAACTAACTTAAAAGGAACTCGTACATCACATAAATTATCATTAAATAGTGACAATTTGTATAAAATATGACTGACATGAGCTTAGAAATTTTCAATTTATTATGGACGAGCAATACATACTTAATTACAGATATATGCTAATTTTACTAATACAACTAATATGATAATTTTTAAAGATTATCCATATATCTTAATAAGATTTATTTGGATTGGGTCATTTATAACAATTTGTTTCATCGATAAAAGCACCTTGCAACTCAATTGCAGTCAATTTGTTAAAGAGTCAGAGAAGGAGGGGCCAAGAGTGGAACTATATTTATGCACGTCTTCCTCGTAAAGTCAAAAAAGAAAGGGCGAATAATAACATTTATCGAGTTTGGCATGATTCCACTGTTTTGAAGAGAAACTGTTCTCCCTAACCTTCTTTATATTAAGAGCACAAAAGGGGAAATGGGGAAATCGTAATTGTAAATAAAGAAAGAAGAGGATTTTGAATAATAAGCCAATAATTTCCATCTTACAACTACTAGGAGATAAGATTGAACATGAATGAGTAAACTACCTACTTTCCCTCTTCTGTCTCTCTAAAAATTAGAATAAGAATTTATGGAGGAGGAGGAACGAGGAATAAAGACTATTTTTTCGAATCATTTGGCAGGAGTAAGGAATAAAATAAAGTACGAGAGTAATGTGGACTCGAGGGTTCCGAATCCCTCCAAAGCCTCCACTACCTCCGTTATGTATTAGACGAGAACATCTCTCAGAAATATTTACACATTTGTCCGAGTTATTTATTTTATCGCCCTCCTTCTTATTACGACTCCTTTCATTGAATAAATGAAGCCACCCAACAAGACCTGGATCTCTTCCGAATAAAAAGGGCAATATAAAGGGTGTCGTTTGAGAAGGCTTTTCCTTCTCTCTCCCTTCTTATCCCCATTCGATCTCAATATCATTTCACTAATCGTAACCAATGCATTGCATTCCATTTGAGAGGAGAGTCAGAGGAGGGAAAATAGGAACAATTCAGAGAGCATAGCATGGCACTCAGCCAGCCTCTCTAGAAAAAAATCATAATCGATCTTTTCCGTTTTTCAAGACATTGGTTTCTCCCTCTCTCTCGTCTTTCCTTTCTCTCGAGGCTACCCTCTCGGGTTGGATACACACTACACTTATCATCAATTCTTTTCCCCATACCACCACCATGAGAGAGATAACGAAGAAATAGACGATGAACAAGGTTGAAAAAGGAGAAGACGATGAGAAAGCTAAACTTTCTTCAGGCTCGACCTTCCCCTTCATTTGTCCTAATCCAATTCGCTATTCCTTACTCCTCCTCCTCTCGACCCTTAACCATTACATAACTTTCCTTGCATAAGAGAGAACCCCCATTTCATTTGTCTTGAACAAATTAGCGAGCATGTGAGGCTCATGCAAAGAGTGCTCATCCCCATTTTAACTTTCCCCATTCTCTCTCATCTTGCCGCGGGATGAGGGAAATGACTCAACTCTCAAAACCCGTTCCAGACTCCATACCCACCACTTATTATATTCCTATCATCACATTCCAAATTACAAACATGGAGAAAGTCCGAAATAGAGTTTACTCTATATAAAGAATTAGCTGTAATATGTGGAAACTTATTATGTACATTATTTATATGAGGGTATATGGATATTCATATCAAGGAGGCAATAGGGTATGTCGTTTTAAAGAACAATAAGGTTGAAAATGTAAATTGAGTAAAGGTATTATTTTACAAGGTTTTAATGGAAGAGGAGAAGAAAAGTGAGGAGAATCTTGAAACCTCGCATTTATTGGCTCTTTGCATTAAAGCCTGGCCCTTCGTGCTCTCTGCTAATGTTGAATGTTAATGATTGAACAGGAGTGTATTATCAAGGTATTATATTAAAGCTGATGGAATCTTGCTTTTTGCATTCTGACCAGGGTCTCCCTTCCAAGATTAACTAAATACACATGGAATAGTTTCGCACACGCAATTAGGAAATAGCACGAACGGAGTGAGGGAGAGGAAGGGTCGGGACGAAGGAGTCCCAACTCTCCCCAACACCCAAGTCATCCAATTGTAAAAAGCAGTGAGACGATGGGATGGGACCGAGAACCAGAACGACCAAAAAAGCAGAAAACAAACGACGTCGACGAAGGAGACCAATCCGCCCATTAGATCCTAATCGCCTCGTAAATTCGTAATATTTCAGTCCATATAAGAAAAATAAACAGACATAACCAAATTATCAAAACGACCAGACTTGTAGACCAAGGAATAGCAAAATGGACCTTAATATAATGTTAAGAGTTCAAATAATCATCACGTCTCTCGCGCCTATCCACATCATAATTTACTCTTTTTATCTTTATTAAGGTAGTCTTTACTTCATAAAGGAACAATTAAGATTTTCATTCTTAACTTTATCATTTATTCTCAACTTCATATCTCTAACCAATTGAGATAAACGGGCCACGTTTTTATGTCCTTCTCTTACTTTTACAACTGGTTATTTTTAATGTCAAAGTCAAACCACTTTTTGGACAAATGTAACAAAGTTTAATGTTAGGAATAAGTCATTTTCCTTTCAATCGACCAGAGGGACAATCATTGAAGCAAATGTAATTGAGAAATTAAATTATTTAATTGAAAATCCAATACATATTCCATTTTATCTGATAAAATTTTGATATTAGCGTCGTACGTCATCATTAATCATTTGCTACTGGAATATAAACAACAAGAAAGGACAAATAAGTATACCTACCTTATAGTATGAATGAAAAAAACAAACACAATATAAAAAAGATACTAAGAATTCCTACAAATATGAAAAATACATTTCAAAAAACTACAACTAACTTTCGAATAAATATTATTTATTTTTTATTAATTCAAAAGAAATTAATTTAAATTAAATTTGACGATGAAAGTTGCAAAAGTATTTGAGTACTAATTGTACTTAAACAGAAAGAAAGTATTATGCACTACACTCTAAAAATGATTGTTATAATTTATAAATTAAAACAATAATAATTACTAAGTTCAGTATGTATTAGTCATACTTATAATCAAAAATAATGCCGTTCTTAATTAATTATTTATTACAAGTACAAGTATGACATTTAATATCAATAATGGAAATGGATCAATATTCTAAATTATGACTTCCTGAATTAATTCAATATGAATAAAATTTAGGGCCATTTTCTCGAATATGACTGAATATGCCATTTGAGGTAAAGTAATAAATAAATAAATGAGTACGCCCTTAGTGGAGATTCTCACTTCATAAAATTTCCTTTTGATTATCCAATTAATATCCTCCATCAAATCCCTCGGCTCATATACATATAGAAATGTGTGTAATTGGGTGTAATACTAAAATATGCAAAAGAAATATGGTGAAACAGGGAAAGGTTTATGAATGCAATCGTTCAGTAATGTATTGCGTGGAGACACGAGTCAAGTGAGTTACACAAGGAAAGAAGTGTATTGTTAATCACGCAAATCAATTATGTAGTCTTTGGTTAGTAATCCCTTCTATTCCTCCCGTGTATTTATGTGAAAATGGATTTTGAGCCGAGTCGATGAGGGAACTTCACACTAGGAACCTACAATGTAACACATTTAGGCCCATGAAAAATTTAGTATTAATTGTCTCCACCGAAGGAAAAAGGTTTAAGCTGTATCATAAAACATTTTATGTTTTTCTTTTAAGAGTGATTCATTTGAAGATAGTGGGGCTGGAAGGGAAGAGTCGTAAAGGTAGTCGGTAGAGACGTAGAGAGTCAATTAAGTTAATATTCCTTTTTCGAGCGACTCGGAGGCGGGAGCGGCTTAGCGGAATTGGAGTGGTGGACTCGGACGGACTCACTCGACAGCGGAATCAAGACAGAATGGGAAATGTATTTTTAAAGTCGGGTGATCCCTTGGTATCTCCTTTCTTATTCCGAGTGACCGCCGATAAATAACCAACTAGGTAGTTTCTGACAACCGGGCACTTTGTAGTTCTCGAGGTTATATCACGACGGCGGACAGCGAGCAGGCGGCAGTAAAGGCTCCCTATGTTCAATAATTTAATGTGACAATGGTGAATGCAATACCAACGAGGGGCTCCACCACTCCCATCAGAAGAGAAACATTCTGGCCGAAGTGGCCCCGAGAAATCCTACATTTTTTCCCTCTAAATTCCAATTCTCTGGAAAGGAAAATAAATGTTTTGCTATGGTCCAACTTTAGGGTTATGGCTCTAGCCTTACTCGAACATGTGCTGAACTGCCGTACTTTATCTTTTCCTCTGAGAGAAAGAAGCGGTTGAGAGAGTGAGCAAAGGACAAATACACATCGCATCACGGACGGAGCATCTCAACGTGACATGGATGTCAACACAACAACTTTCTCTCTCGTGCAAAAAATAAGCCACAGAAGTGTGAAGTCAATTCGGTGATTACGAAGAGGTTTCCAACTTACCACTTTCCCTTTCAACTTTATCTCTTCCTTCTAATCACAAACAAAGATTTTTTCGATCCTCTTATTCCGCTCCCCACTAAACAAACTTTCATTGGGAGGGGAAATTGTTTTCCTTTTAACTCGCGGCATTAAGAGAAATGTTTTACTATTATCCCGCTCACAATTTCTTCGCAACAACAGCGGTTTTGGTCCTCCTTGAATTTAAATCCTTTGTCTTCCATCCTAGCAGAATGATTTATGTGGGACTCATTCACCGTCCCGCTCATTCACATGGGAGACATGAGAAAAAAGAACGCGTTTCTTAGATCTCATTTACAATTGAATTTGATCAATAGAGAAACTTTAGAGTGAAAGCAAACAGAAAGTTTTGGTGCTGATGGGACCGGGGGCCGATTGGAACCCAAGGAATTGGAAAACTCGAACCCCGAATCTGTTATAGATGAGCCCTTCACAAGGAAGCAGAGTAAACCTTTTATTTCATTTAAATTTATAAATGAAATAATCAATAGTCATTGAATTAAAGGGACGCGATTTCCAAACTTTCTCTTTGATTAGCATAAAACAAAATTATGCCCTCTAATTTCATGCAAACGAACTCATCATTTAGTAAACTTTAGGTTAAATTACGCAGAAGTATGGAAATGAGCATAGGATATTAATTGAATTACATCTCGTAATTTCCTCATGTTTTAATGAGAAATAATGGGAACGTCATTAATTTGGAGAATTATCTCAAGAGAAGCATCACATGGACAAAAGCGGAAAAGAAAAAGGGCCGAGAACTTGTCTCCCAATGCTTCTCTTCAAACCGGATAATTTTTTTAACCTAAAAATTGTCCTCTGAGGAGGAAAAAAGAGAAGGAAAGTTTTGAAATAAAATACAGTGAGCAAGCCATGAATGTAATATGGTCGCTTACAAATCTAATTTATTTGGTCTCACAAGTTCAGTTCCCTCTTGTAGGACACGAGAAATAAATGGATAATTCTTGAACGGGAGGAAGCTTGTAAAAATTTACCAAAAAGGAACACCGAGCTTAGCATTCAACCTCATATGTCGAGCTTAAATATAAAGAAAAATATTTATAGAAGAGATGGATCTCGTGCATACGAGAATCATACAATCACACATCCACACAAGTGTTGTTGGCCAATACAAAAGTGGAATCGTGGAGGAAGAGACCTTTGGTGAAAGGTAATCTTCTCTCATCTTCAGAGGGAAAAAGTCTCTGGCGACCCGCCTCACAGCCGACACCCAGCTCTTAACTCATTCATTCCGCCATTCTTATTCAAATCACACCTAAAGTGAATGAATGTACAACAAAGGGAGGAATAATGATTTACAATGACAACCTTTAGACAGAGGCACGCAATAAATTTACATTCATGAAGACCTAACCGATATTTTACATTGGGATTCGCCCCGGCTTTCCTCCAGCATCCCTCACACAACCTCCGACTCCTGTTGGAGTCCAAACAAGGCACGGAAGGAAGCCTCCAGTACCACGAGACGAATCCATTTTATCTACATAAATACATGGTTACGACTTTATACAACGGGTTTCTTGAAAGCAGATGAAGGAGGTTTCCAACTTAAACCCCACCGAGACACATGCACCTACTACATACAACACATTTCTCCATAAGTAAATAAGGTACGTAGATATATATAGGCTAAGGCGGTGTAATGGATCCCCAAAGTGCAAATCCATTTGAAATTCCAGGCGTGACAATTTCTTGGGTAAAAACACTCTTTCTCTGAGTATGCCGAGAGGGAAGTTGAACTCCTAGCATTAGGACCCGTATGAACCATGTAGAGATTTCACTACTCTATTCACTCCGAATACTGATCTTATCTCCTTTCCCTCAAACCTCGAGTTTACATTATTACGAACCTTTATAGCTCTCGATTAAGGAAAAATCTAATAAGCCCTTCCCATTATAAAAATGCCAATTTTTTTAGAGGTCGAGTTGACATTCCTTCCAACCTTCAGACATTTTCATTGAGCCGATAAACTCCTGAGCTCTCTCAAATCAAAATAGCCCTTCAAATCCAATATCAATTAATTATCACCTTAATTGAAAAGGATAGTCGTAACTAAAAGTATAAAGATTATTTTTCATTATCTTTATATTAGAATGGAGGCAATTTAAAATATTTAAAAATAGAACGTTACCAAACTTGCCACTTGCTATCTACTCGGTATAACAAATATCACAAATGGAATTTCTCCTTCTATTGAGGATTTGCATTGAAACATAATTTTTAATGAAAATATTTTAAAAGTTATACAATATGGAAAAGCATTTCAGGAAATCACTCTCATACAAGAAAATTTTAATACAATTTAAAATGATCGAATTCGTATGACTTGAGTGTTACATTAAGACTCTCATATAAGAACACAGGTGTTAAATGGAGAATTGTATGAAGAAACTACTAGGAGAGAATTTAAATTCCCTCATTTAAATATTATTAAATATCAAGAGTCGGGGAACGTTTATTAAATTGGAAGGTTAGGAATAGTAAAGCCCAGAATTGTGTCAAGTCACTGTATCAAGGCGCCATAAGCTGAAAGAAGATAAAGCGAAAATAAAGTAAAGCATAGGATAAGCTTCATTTAAAATCCGAAATAGTAGAATGTATACCTGTAGTGTATCTATCATAGACCCTAGGTAAGTGTAACATCGTGTAGTCTTTATACTTAATACCAAGAATATCCCTGTTTAAAATTTTGGGGAAAAGTTAAGCTGAACTTGGATAGAGAATGGCCAATGGGGAAAAGTAACCTGAAGAGGATTCCTTTTCCATGTCAACGACTGTAAATGCTTCGAACCTCTTTCCTCAAGACCCATGTTCAACTCTTTCCTTTTCCCCATCCTCCTCAAAAGTCAATAGTGTCCTATTCAAACTTTGGTCTTTGATTTGATTGTATCCGCTACCCACTTAAGCTTTCAACAGCTCGTTCTCCACTTTTCTTCCCTTTCTCCAAACCTCGAAACCTCTTTTATCCTAGAAAGAACACTTTCATGCTTACAAACTATAAGATTTTTACAATGCTCCTTTCTCTTCAATACCAAAATTGAACCAATTTATCACTCGAGTATGCTTCACACCTTATTCAATTATTTCTACCAGAAAAAATGTTATAAAAACTTCCCCTTACCATTCCTTATTAAATATTACAAGTAAGTGTAAAATCTTACATAACGTGCGTATAATAAATTAAATATATTTATCTATTTAATTTATTATACGGGCAAGTACAAGTAATAAATTTTGAATACAATTGAAGGGGGGTAATATGTGTTTTAATGTATATCAGAAGCACATAGAAGTTATAAGAAAAGTTCAAATTGTTGAATTTATATATTATGTATAGGTGTTTTAACACGCATATCAAAGCTATTTTTGTTTATTTGTTAATCTGATGGAATTGTTGAAAACAATTTCCTGCTTAAGAGAATTCAAAAATGCGATTGAACTCGTAATCCAAAGTAGGATTAAATTACAAAAATAAATGTATTTTTTATAAAAGATATTGAATCTATTTTGATTTTCCATAATGTAATGGTTGAATTGATGGAAAAGTGATAAATGTTTATTTGGTCTACCATAGTGAGTGAGTGAGGGAAATATTTATTTGTGGGCGGTGTTGAATACATTTGAAGAATCTTCGATCTCTCCGCTTCCTCCTTATTCCTCTCACTGGTGTTAATAGAGAATTCTGAAGCCAATAAATCCGGTATTAGGTTCACGTTTGAGGGGGCCCCTAAGGGTCTGCCTCTACTTATTCTGAGTCTTATACAAGCTAATGTCTTGGGACCTCCTGAATACTCACCCGCCAGTCTGCTTCCCTCCCAGACGAACCGAGCCGAAGGAAAGAGGAAGAGCGGAAGGGAGTGATGAAAAGATGAGGAGGCGGAAGGAGTATAAGAGGTAGAGAAAAGTATAAGAAGCATCAGAGCACAAATCATCGGTCAGCGAAAATTGGAGTGAAAAATCCGCTGAGATTCACTCCTAAATAACTCCCAGAATACCAATAGTTTTTATATAGTGAGAGAACTGACATCGACAACCGAACCATCAACTGAGACAGATAGGGCTGATAAGGAGGAGGAAAGATTTAGCCTTCATCCCCACTTGGAAATGGAAGGCAGGCTAAAAGCCAACACTTCATGGAAATGAATTTCCCCGAGCTGGGCTCACTTGACTACATTTCCATTTCATCTTTTCCTGTGTGCTGCCCGGGAGAATGGAGTGGAGTGACCTGGACAAGACAACCGCCGAGACTCCCATATAAACCCTGCCCAAAGAAATAAAAATCGGGAAAATAATAAATTTTCTCCTTTATGGAGCATTTGGCACATTCATATCTGACCCCATTCGGGGACCGACTCATCTCCCCCGCCCTCGGACGTCTTAAAGGAGCCATCTCCACTTCTATATTCAAATCTTTAGCTCTCTTATTGAGATTTAAAGAACCTTTTTACATCGCTCCGCCCTCACCCCATGGCAGACGAGGAAGTCCATTATTTATTTCACCCGTGTTCTGGAAGGAGTAAGTGCCTAATGAAGCCCTTGAGTGGAATCGAGAAACATTTCTCCTCTCAGATTTCCTCTCTCAACATCGGCTACATTGTCCTCAATCTTCATATTTGGGTGATTAAATTGATAAAAGCAAAGTTGGGCCAGACCGAGCACATCGTGGACTCATCTCCGAGCAGAGATTTAATTAATTAATGAGCCCCGTTCCACATTTAGAGCCGTTTCGTGGAGTCTCTTCCGAGGTTCATCGTAAATATTGACACGAGACATCGCATTGCCATTGATAATTCCCTGGTTGAATTAGTGATTCCATTTGTCATGACTCTCAAATTGGAGGTCTAATACCTACACTCCATTAATGGTAATGAGAGTTAATTGAGAATGGAACTCCAACTCTCAATGATTCCAAAATTAAGGAAATCCGATTCAAGGGACAATTCCTTATTACTCCCATGGAGGCCTTCATTATAGGCATAGCTAATTGTAGCAAATATCTGTATTTATGTATATTAGTTAGTTTTAATATGTATTTAAGCCTGAAGTTTCAATCCCTCCGACTTTATATAATTAGAAGTAAAGATGGGAGGGTTTAAACGGCGCAGAGGTGACCTCAAAAACCAATTATAATTTAGAGATAAGATAGGGCCTCTCTCGTGTCTCCCCTTTATAATGGTGTATAGTTTATAATCTAGGACGATTGGCGAGAGAGCAAGTAAAAACAATTCTCTTGGTGAAAAGAAGAATGGGGCTCGGATGACGGGGAATTTCTTTTGAAAAATTCCTTATCGACCCACCAGAGAGAAAGTCTTAAAATAAGAGTCAGCTAAGTCCAACTATAATTCGAGCAGGATCCTTGACTTTCGATCCCACTTTCCGTTCTCGAAAAGGGAAAAAGAATGGGCGGTGGATGGTGTACATTTGGAGGAGCCTCCTACAACACTTAAGAACTCACTTTGAACGAAGAAAGGAGAAAGGATGGACAGGAAAGTCGTTGCTTTTTCTCTTTACTTCACTTACTTCACTTATTCCACTACTTTTCCTAACTTAATAGCCAAGTGGGTACATAGGGAAAATAAATGCACGTAACGTGTACGTCCCTCTCCTTCACATCTTTCGCCGCCATAGAAGGAAGCAAAAAATTGGGGAAAACACTTTAGGCCCTCTTCGCTGAAATTCATGAGGACTAAGTTTTTTTACTCCTTTATATAACGCATTTACAATTTTAATATTTTCGAGACCGTCTCCTTTATATTTCTATTAAAGGAGAAACTTATCTTGGCAAAAGACAACATGGAATGGAGACCATGTCCGAAGTAAACTCCTAATATGCATTATAAATAAACGATGTTGAAATAAATGAAAGTTAAACTAGGCCATGCACTCGCGTTCCTCCTCCTTTGAGATACACATACGACCATCCTTGGAACCATTCTTCCAACTATAAGCTCTAAGATACAAACTTTCGGCTTGATTACCTAAATTAAACAATTTGTAAAACAAGCACTAGTCCTTTCTCTCGTGTATAATTCTGAGCAGATTCTGAAGCTTCCCAATCTAAAAGATTTATTTTGTAAACCTCTTTTTCACTTTCACAGATTTCATTATAAATTCATGTTTCAAACCCCAACTACGTAGATTGCTCTCAGGTTTCTCGTTTCAACGTATACTAGAGAATACTTACATAGCGTGTCGAAGCCTCGATTAAAGATATGCCTTCTGTGACTTTAAACTTTTACTTTTTATCTCTAGACTTTGTTCGCACTTCCAATTTAATTTATTTCATTGACGAAATTATAAATGGAACTTTTCTAATGTTTAAATCTCAATACATAAATATACTATAGGTATATGTACCTATGCAAGTAATTTTGCATTGTTAATTAAACGGGTTAAAGATTTATTGAACAATTACCATAAGTTTGAAACGTATTACATACTAATATAATATATATAAATATTATACGAACTTCACAAATACAGGTGTCTTTATCCTTTGAAATGCTGTCAATGTTTGAATAGAGATAAGTATTATGTAATGGAATCTTCAATAAGTCATGATCAATTCCGATTATAATTTTTATTTTTTTCGAGTATATAAAAATACATTAAT